>JAJIBD010033622.1:30000-44037 GCA_021461705.1 Cryptotis parvus | reverse complement strand
ACAATATCCCACCATTTTTTTTTTCGGGGGTCAGTGTTTCATCAGAAAAGTCTGCTGTAAATCTTAGGGATGTTTCCTTTTTATTATACCACCATGAAACATACAATTACAAAGGTGTTCATAATTGTTTCTTGGTAATACAGTATACCAGCACCCATCCCTCCACCAGTGCCCCATTTCCAACACCTATGTACCATCCCTTCATGCCCATCCCCAGGCTGCCTTAATAGCAGGTACCCCAGTTTCCTCTCTTTCTCTCTCTGTCTCTCTCTCTGTGTCTCTGCATCTCTCTCTCTTTTTTTTACACATTAATATCTGGCTAGCCTGCAGATATTTAGAGTTTATCACTTAAGTCTCTTTGCGTATATTCAATGGTGAGTTTTAATCTGCCATTACCATTTCCCCACATTTAGTAAAATTACTGGTATCTATTTATGTCGTATTAATGAATGCAGTCATTCTATATCTGTCCTTTTACTTCTGACTAATTTCACTCAGCATGATAGTCTCCATGTCCATCCATTTGCAGGCAAATTTCATAATTTCAACTTTTCTGACAGCCGCACAGTATTCCATAGTGTAGATGAACCACAGTTTCTTTAGCCAGTCCTCTGTTCTCAGACATTTAGGTTGTTTCCAGAGTCTAGCTATAGTGAATAGCACAGAGATGAATAAAGAAGTACAGATAGTGTTTCTGCTATGTGTTTTTCGGTCTCTTGGGTATATTCCCAGGAGTGCTATTGCTGGATCAAATGGGGAGCTCAATGTCTAGCTTTCGGAGGAATGCCCATATTGTTTTCCCAAAAAGGGCTGGACCAGTCGGCACTCCCACCAACAGTGGATGAGAGTCTTAGGGATGTTCCTTTGTATGTGATTTCCTTCTTTGATCTTGCTGCTTTCAGTATTCTATCTCTATCTATAGTTTTTGTCATTCTAATTAAGATGTATCTTGGAGTATTCTTGTTGGGGTTTATTTTAGCTGGTATCCTGCGGGCCTCCTGGATCTTGAGGCAAGCATTCTTTAGTTCGGGAACTTTACAGCAATTATGGCTTTGACAGTTTCTTCTTCATCAGGGTTTTCTTCTTGGCCTTCTGGGACCCCCAATGATCCATATGTTATTTCTTCTGGCTTCATCCCGACTATCTCTTGTTGTCTGTTCGGTAATTGTGAGTCTTTTTTCCATCTTCTGGTGTTGAGTAGAGAATCTTTGGACCTCCTCTTCGAGATCACTAATTCTTTCTTCAGAAGCTATTATTCTGCTATGGAGTACTTACACTGTGTTTTTCATTTCATTTACCTCATTTTTAATCAGATAATATAGACTTCATTTACCTCATTTTTAATATCTGTCATTTCCATTTGCATCTTCCACATTTCTTCTCTCATGTCCTCTTGTATTTTATTGATTTTGCATTCAATTGCTTCTTTGAGTTCCTTATGCATCCTTAACAATTCTTTCCAAATTCCTTGTCAGAGAGGTTATACAACTAATCGTTATTGCTTAGCTCATCTGGACTAGTGACTTCACTCACTGAGCTTGATGGAATTTTTGCATTGCTTTACCATTATGACTACTGTAGGTTGCAAATGTGAGTTCTTGGGTGACTAGACACAGACGCTAAGATCTTCAACAAAAATACTAGCAAACAGAATGCAAAGACTCATAAAGAAGATTATACATCATGACCAAGTAGGATTCATCCTGGGTATGCAAGGATGGTTCAACATTCACTAGTCAATCAACATAATACATCATATCAATAAGAGAAAAAAGTAAAAACCATATGATTCTATCAATAGACACAGAGAAAGCATTTGACAAGATCCAGAACCTGTTCATGATTAAAACCCTCCAGAAAATCAGAATTGAAGGGACTTTCCTCAAGATAGTTACAGCCATCTACCAAAAGTCTACAGCAAGCATCATTCTCAATGGGGAAAAAATTGAAAGCCTGAGATCAGGGACAAGACAAGGTCGCCCACTCTCACATTATTTTATTCAATATAGTACTGGAAGTACTTGCCATAGTAATCAGAGAAGAAAAAGGACATCAAGGGCATCCAGATAGGCAAAGAATAAGTCAAGCTATCATTATTTGCCGATGACATAATATTGTAACTAGAGAACCCTAAACTCTCTATCAAAAACTCCTAGAAACAATAGACACATATAGTAGAATGGCAGGATATAAAATCAACACCCAAAAAAGTGGGGGAGAAGAAATGAACAGAAACTTCAACAAGAAAAAAAATCGAATGGCCAAAAAAACATGAAAAAAATGCTCATCATCACTAATCATCAGAGAGCTGCAAATCAAAACAACAATGAGATATCATTTAACACCACAGAGACTGGCACATATTCAAAAGAGCAAGAACAAGTGCTGGCATGGATGTGGGGAAAAGGGGACACTCATCCATTGTTGGTGGGAATGCCGGCTGGTACACCCTTTCTGGAAAACAATATACACATCCCTCCAAAGATTAGAAATTGAACTCCCGTTTGACCCAGCCATACCACTCCTGGGAATATAGTCTGGGAAGGCAAAAAAACGCAGTGGAAACACCATCCCTACTTTTATGTTCATAGCAGCATTATTCACAATAGCCAGAATCTGGAAACAACCAGAGTGCCCTTAGAATCGATGACTGGATATAGAAGCTTTGGTACATCTACACAATGGAATACTATGCAGCTGTTAGGAAAAATGAAGTTATAAAATTTGCCTATAAATGGAAGACATGGAGAATATTCTGTTGAGTGAAATTAGCCAGAAGAAGAGAGACAGATACAGAATGACTGCATTTATTTGCATGATATAAATATATATGTAGATATTATGATATCAGTATCCAAGGTCAAGTGCATCATTTTTCAGGAGGTCTTGTCAAAGGTGGAAATTATCACAAATGTGTGGGAGTCAGAGGCTAGGTAAGACAGAAAATGGAACAGTGTGCTAACAATTGTCGAGGGTACTAATGCCAACCTAGAACTTAGCATTAAATAGAGGCAAAAAGATACACATGACAACCTTTAATGTATGTTCTGTGGTCTATAGTCTGGAAGGGAAGGAAAAGAAAAAGAGAGGGAAAGGGAAGGGAAATGGGGAACCTGCCATGGAGGCGGGCTGGTGGAGTGGGGAGGGAACCGGGGATGTTGGTGGTGGGAGATGGGCACTGGTGGAGGGAAGGGTGCTAGAGCACTGTATGACCAAAACCCAAATGTGAACTTTTAATTGTATATCTTTTTAATTGTATATCTCACAGTGGTATAATAAAGTACTTTAAAAAAACTTATTAAAATAATCAAGATGATAAAATTATATATTAAAAAAGTCTTCTTATGATGGTTAATTAGGAGCCAATTAAGCATAAATTTTTCAATAAGTTTTACAAGATGGACACTATTATTATAAAATAATTCTATTGTTTTACTAAAAAAAGTACATGAAATTTGTTATCCTTGTTTGGATACATTTAAGAACTATTTAATCTGGATCATAGATTTTACTTCTCTGAAAAAAATTAAAAAAAAAATTTAAACACAGGAAACACATACAATCAATTTAAAAATATACATTTATATATTTTATATTATATATATTTATGAATATAGATATACTATAAACATTCATAGCCAAAGAGCTTATCGGCTTTTCATACAGCTAACCCAGTTTCTATCCTGTCACTCCTGGCAGTGCATATGATCTCACTAGTTCTGCCAGTAGCGATGTCCAAGCACAGATCACAGAGTTCAATGTAATTCAATCCTTGATCACAGATGGTATTGTCCAAACCCCCCAAACCAAGATATAAACATATATATATATATATATATACATATATACATACATACACACATACATAATACATTATATAATACTTTTTCACTATAAAGGTGTTGCAAAGGATTTAAACATGCATCATAGTTAATATGTGCAAGAAATATATAATTCTGTGAAAATAACATGTAGAGACAATGACCATCAATACACATGCACACACACACACTCACACACAAATACAAGTGTGTTTATACATAACAAGAAGACAAAGGGGTGAATCTACTTCCTTTTAAGGGCTCAGGAACAAAATTTATTCCAGATAGTGTGTCCTAAGACTCAAACAGTTTTGTTATTTGTTTCATTGTAATGAAAATTTCATATTTTCAACATTGAAAGCACATAAAGTTCAGAGATTATTTATTGTGATGTGCTAAAGAATCATTACTAAAGCTAATTTAAAACATATACTTCTAATCTTGTGAAATGTTTTCTTTCATTCAATTTTACACTACAAGTAAACTGTCTTGCTACCCACTGCGTCATCAAAATCCAAAATTTTCATTTCTCTTATATACCCTTTATATATTTCATTTTTATCACTAAAGCAACCTAAAGTAGATATTCAGTAAGTGCAGCTGCAAAATGCATTAAACAACAATTAGGAAAGTTGATTAAATATTTGCTGGAGCATTCTGTGTTACTATTAGTTTATAATTGTATAATGAGTCTGACCATATTGACACCAGGGACATAACTTCAAGATCTATTGCACAGTTCTCAGTACTTGTCCCACATTAACTTCATTCAGGTTTATTCTGACCTCTTTTCTACTTCATGCATCACCATAAATCAAGCTCGTAGTTTCAGATGCAAGTTTCTCCTTATCTCTGGCATAATTAGTAGGAAAAGACATAATCACAATGAGCAGGTTCCTAAGTCAACAGTATGTATTGAATTCTTGTGACATACTATTTCTAATTATATCAAATAGTATTTTTAGGTATCCAGTTACTTAGTACTAGAAAGGTGATAACCAATTATTTGATTTTCTTTTCTTTCCTCTTAGCCTCAGAATATGGCAATCTCTAATCCCATTTTAAAATACTTTGGTATAGGATACTCAAAAACTTGGCAAATAAAAATTGTCAATGAAGGAAAGACATATAGAAGAAAAACTATCTTATCAGTCAAATAAGCCAAATATTTAGAAAAAGTGGCTTTTTTCTGAAATATTTTGCATCAACATATACAGCATCATGAATTAATACAATCATGAAATAGTGGAAAATATTGGCATTTGATTTAGAAAATTAATGGTAAAGAGTAAAAATTCTATAACAATAATATACTATACATGTAGATTCTAACATTTTCTACCAAATTATTTTCATGAATTGTATCTCAAGGTGATATTAAAACAAAGTCAACTAACAAATCCTCCAAAACTGAAATCTGAAACTGCAACCTAGTGATATCTGTCCAGCTAATCCTTACTTACTTTGAAGCTGCATAATAAAGTAATAGAGGTTTGCCAAATTTTAAAGGTTTTAAATATGTAGTAGCTCAAAAGTGTTACAAAACAGAAGTTCTACAAAAAAACTTTCAAATAATTTTCAAAATTTGTAAAATGAGTTTTCATACTTAATGGTATAAATCCTTGGATCTATAATTGTCCTTTGACATCAAGTATCAGGCACATATTAGGGCTGCACTAAGTGCTGAAATGAATTGAGCACTAATGAAAGAATTAAATTTATTTAAATATGGCAAGACAAAAAACTGTACTTTGGCAAAGAGTAAGCCTCTTATAGATTAAGTAGTGCAAGTTCCATTAGCTAGCTACATAATGGGAAAACTGAATTGTCCTTTACTTATCAGCATTTTCATCTATTAATTGTGAAATCTTACTTTAACCAGTAAAGAATTGAGTATATAATTCATATACATTTCATATTTATTAAATAGTAATAATATAATGAATATTACACAGAATCATAAATTTTTGTATTTCAAAAGACACAAAGATATAATTCATAGTAGACTGGGAACATAAAATTTTGAAATGTTTTGTTATAATAAATCTAATTTTTTATTTTGAAGATTTATCATTTCAATGTTTTTATCCAACATCAGTGATACATTATAATTTCACTGACTAATATATGTGTATTGACTATCAACTATGTATACAAAAGCAGTAGTAAATATTTCATAATCTAAAATTGTAATTACCAAGTAAAATAGTAATGGGTAAATTAATTGGAATAAACTTGACAACAAATGCATATGGAAGAAAAATAATTTAAATATATTCACCTAATAAAGTTAATTGTTTGTTGGTTATTATTCTATTTCAATGAATGTTATTGAAAGGATATAAATTATCAAGATATTTATTTAAACAGCATGAACAGATGTTTTAGGGGGTAATCAGCATATTTTTAAGGACCTGGAATACTGAAGAAGTTTCAATTATCACAAATATGAATAGTGGACAATCACATCCCATAGATGACAGAGGCGCTTCCTTTACTAATAGTGTCCTTAAGATTATATGCTAGAGGTTATTTGACATTAATGATATCATGGGACTTGTTAGGTGCACATCAGACTTGATTATCACTGGCCAAGGATTTGACCCTTTATTTGGAAAAGTTATATACACTGTTTTCCTTTGGAAAAGAGTAAGATAACTAATCTCCATTGGGATCATCACAGAGATTAACAAGCTTTACAGTTTGGAACAGATAAAGAGCTTGAAGTTGCCATAAACAGCTTAAAATGTTCCCTTCTGAAAAAAGAGGAGGAAATGCACAGTGGCTGAGCAATAGGAAATTGTGGCACTTGGGAGTCAGAAAAAAAGTTCCTCAGAGAGAAGAAAAGACTTGTGAAGATCTAGTAGTTTTGAAAATGAAGAGGCGTCCCACCATTTAAACTTTGATACATTGAGACAAGTTATAGTTACTTAAACTGTGGAATCAAAGAACTGGAAACTTGACTCAGTGAGAGAGCATTTGCTTTGCATGTGTGAGGCCCTGGATTCAATCTACACTACCTCCATATATGACAACAGTAGTTACTATTATTATTGTGAACATAGCAATTTTGTTGTTCACCTTATTGTTGCTGTTTTGTTTAGGGGCCAACACCCAGCAGTGCTCAGGGCTTACTCTTGACTCTGAACTCAAGTATCACTGCTGGCAGTGCTCAGGGAACCATATGGGATGCAAATCAAATGTATTACCTGCTACTCAGTTCCCCACTTTGTTCACTTTCTATAGAAATTGCAACTTTTAAGTAAAGTGGTAGTTCATCCTATGATAATGTAGGTCTTTTCCTCCAAATTAAATATTACTTCTCCCACCATTCAAACATCAAATTTGAGTTTATAATTTAGGGTATTTTTTGTTTGGTTTTGCTTCTTACTGTTACTTAACAGTCTCAAGGATCTTGTTCTGTTTTTGATTAAATGTTAATACTAACTCCAATGAATTTCACAGATCAGTATTTATCAACTAGGGACAATACTACCTTCTGTTGGCTTTCAAAATATTTCAAAGGGCCATAGGTGAAAATCACATAAATAGCATACCCAAGCATGTGACAAAATGTCCAACCAATAGAACAGAGACCCAGGATGGAGACAAATGAGGAAGCCTAATTCAGAAAAAGCTAAGAAACAGTGGCATGAATAAAAACAATAGGCTGAGCCTAAAGAATGTAACATTTACAAAGCGTCTCTAAACAAAAAAAAATTATTTTATTAAAGCACCATGTTCTAGCAGTTTTCCTACCACCATTGACAACTTCCCTCTACCAATGTTCCTCCGATGCTTCCCAGACCCATACTCCCACCCTGTCTACCCCTTGACAGACCTCTTTTTAAGTTGAGTTGTTAATTATCGGTCTGATAATTTCATTGTGGTTGACTCTTTGGTTTGATATTTAGCTCTATCGTTCCTTAATGCCACCAATGCACCCAAATCCCATTGACTGCTGGCACCAATTGGTTCTCATCTGTCTCAAATAAAATACTTTACTAGTAAGACCTAAAAAATTGGCTCTGAAAAATTAATTAAATTACATTTGGATATCATAAAATACAATTTATAACGATCTGATTTGCTATGGACTTTATGATAAAAGATGACTTTTGCCTAAATTTTCAAATACTGCCTCCTTAAACTTCAAAGCAAGAAGCATCTTAATTGTTTTGAAAATATCATAAAGTCCCTAATGAGTTCACGATACATGCAGCACTTTAAAGTCATAAAAATACAGATCTGCCCATTTAACCCAATGAAACATATATGGTAAAGTTGTGTTATCTGTTGTCAGATATTGATGAGTGGAAACATAAAGAATTATAGAATCTATAAAACCATACTCCTACTATTATTCTAACTTACAAACGTAAACACCTGCACTTCAGATGGCTAAAGAGTAGTTCTTCAACAGAATTTAAAGTATGGAAATTACATTCAAATTAATGTTGATCACTATGAAACTTAATGTTTCAAAATATGATATCAGATTGACTATGAAACAGAAACACCTTGTTTTCTGTATTTGTCAACACTGTACAAACATTTATTAGGACTTTGGATTTATTTTGTCTTTTTTTTTTTTTTTTGAGTCACAGTCGGTTATGCTCTAGGGTTAATCATGGCTCTCTGCATTGAGGAATCACTCCTGAAGGTGCTCAAGGGTGGGCTGTATGCAAGGCAAACCCCCTACCTGCTGTGCTGTCACTCTGGACCCTGAATTAATGAACTGTTAGTGAAAGGATTATCCAGAGTAGTACATAAAATTCATCCTATGAAAACAGTATCAAATGAATATTATCAGCAGTAAAAGGATTTTTACATGACAGATAAGGAAAAAAAAACACAAACCTTTTACAAACGTTCAAGGGCTTTTTTAAAATCCAAACGCTCCTGGGACCGGAGTGATAATACAGTATTTTGGAAATTTGCCTTGCATGTGACTGACCCCAGTTTGATATTTAGCATCCTGTGTATCTCAAGCCCTGTTCGTCAAAGTCCCACCCTACAGAGAAGCCTATCTCAAGCCCAGGTATGCCTGATCCAGAGACTCAGATAAATGGGGCAGAGCTGCTCCTAGCTCTCCCTGTGCTCAGCTGATCATGAGGCACCCTGGAGGGAAGGCGGGTTCTAGCCCTGGCCCACTATCCCAAAAGAGCCTTTCAAGAAGCCAGATGAACCCCCAAACCATGAGGGCAGTCATCTTCAACATCCGGACTCCACCGCTCATCAGAGCTCCACCCAAGAGAAAAGCTTATCTCTCATTGTTTGCGGGGGCTGCTTCCTGGCTATACGATTCATCAGTAAATGCACGAACTGGGAGCCTACTACTGAGAATATACTGCCCACATGGCAGAGCCTGGCAAGCTACCTGTGTCATATTTTATATGCCAAAAACCAGTACCAATTATGGACCTCATTCCCATGACCTGAAGGAATGGTTTGAGGCTCTTCATGTTCCTTGAGCAGCGGAGCCCTAGGGCTACACTAGCACTCAGCAGGACATATAGAGATGTTACTTGTACCTGCTTGAGGAAATCGATGAATAATGGGAAGACAAGTGATACAAATGGCAAGTGATATGTTATTCAGATGTATTACTATTTGTACATATATATGTTTTCTGGATTATTCTGGAGAGATAGGAGAGTGGGTAAGTTGCTTGCCTTGCATGCCTTTGACACAGATTCAGAGTACGTTTACATATAGTAAATTTAATATTTTATCTTTTTCCTACTGAAATGGGTTCCAACAGTCTCTTATAAGAATCAGTTATTGGTACCACTAATATTCTCTATGGAAATTTTCCCTTTTACTCCTTTTCAATGTTAAGGACATTATTACCTTTATTCTCTGAAAACTCAAGCGATTTCTCATTATAATAAAATACATACTATTAGAGATCAACAATATTTCAATCAACTTGTCACTTGTACTTGTCTTCCCATTTTTCATTGATTTGCTCAAGCAGGTGCCAGTAACGTCTCCATTCGTTGGGAATGAGGTTCATTATTGCTACTGTTTTTGGCATATCAAATATTCCATGGGTAGCTTGTCAGGCTCTGCCATGGCTCTGGGGTTCTACCGAGGGTCCCAGTCTTTTTCTATGTCTTTTTCTATGACAGATCATCAACTGTTCAGGGCCCACGGGGCAGAGCCCTGGAGTGTAGACAAGCCTGTCTCCTATCTGCCACTTGCTAATGTAGCCAGGCACTGCCACACCTGCAACACCTCGAGCAGCAGGATTTCAATAAAACCATTTAAATTTTGCACCAAGTAGTCACTTTGCATAATTCTTCATTTTCTTTTATCTTGCATATGTGGAGCTTCATAACACTTGTATCACTTGTATTGCTTGAATCACTTGTCTTCCTGTTGTTCATCGATTTGCTCAAGCGGGCACCAGTAACATCTCCATATGTCCTGTCACATTCTAGTGTAGCCTAAGGGCATCTGCTTGCTCCAGGCACATAAGGAGACTCGAACAATTCCATCTGGTCATGGGAATGAGGTCTATAATTGTTACTGGTATTTGGCATACGAGATGGCCAACTTCTTCATAAAGATCATGAACGGTTTGAGGCTCTTCATATTCCTGAAACAAGCAGATGCTATTGGGCTAAACTGGCACGTGATAAGGTCAAATGGAAATGTTATTGGCTCCCGCTCAAGCAAATTGATGAATAACGGGATGTCAAGTGATCAAGTGATTTGGTATATGAAATACAACATGGGTAGCTTGCCAGGCTTTGCCGTGTGGGTGGGATAAGTGGAAACTTAATAACAAACAATATTTTTTTTAGCTTCACTTGTTTGCCTTTCTTACTGCTGCCATATTAAGGGCTCTTTCGGGTCAGGAAAATAAACATTTCTGTTACTGGATTTGGCATATCGAACACGCATCGGACAGCTTGCCAGGCTCTGCCATGCGGGCGCTATATTCTCATTACTTTGTGGAGCTCTCTCAGAGGGGTGGGTAGAATATTTATGGTATTTTTTAGCTTAATAGCAAATATTTTATACCTATGATAATCTCTACTAAGCTCTTCTTTGATCTCTTGGCTTCACTATATTAGGTTTATTTCATTGTCATTTGTTCTTCTCTGAGTTGCTTCTTTGTTTATATAGATACCTATTCTTCACACTTCAGGCTTCTACTTTAAGCCATATTTTTAATATAAAACTTCAAAACACTAGAGTAACTCCTCTTAGTTTTTAATTACATAACATTTTTTGATTTCCCTTTCAAAGTGATTCCTCAGATAAGCAATTACTGATTTAAAGCTGTGATCCCCAACAAGATTATAAATTCCATGAAAGAATATATTATGCCTGACTCCTATTTGTTCTGACTCCAAATGTCTGGCTTACTTTGTGTATTCAATAAATATGTGATGTCAACATAGAGTAAGAATAAAGGGAGAAATAAATAATGGTTAAGAAAAAAGAAGGGGAAAAAAACTCACATTTTTTTCGGTCCCTGGTAAGACTTTTGTTATACTTCTGTTTATGAAGACAGCAGGGAATCAAACAACTAGTTTTGTTTTAGAAATCACTAGTTTATTTTGAGCAGATATATGGAAAGTAAATTAAAGTCAATGTTCTGTGGCTGGTGCAATAGCAGAGCCGGTGGAGTGTTTGTTCGCATGCAGCTCACCCGGTTCAATTCCAGGACACAATATGGTGTCCTCAAGCACTGCCAGAAGTGATCCTTGAGTTCAAAACCAGGAGAAAAACCTCATCACAGCCAGGTGTGTATGGTTCAAAACAAAACTAAATAAGCAAAAATATGAATATTTAAATAATCTTATTTCTTGAAATTTATTACAAGAAGTAAATTTTGTGGCCCGCTATAACTAGCATTTGATATGGTCCAAAAAATACAGAAAAAATAGTTTACAGCAACAACCTCAGAATGTCTATATATGTACATATAATTATATATGTAATTTTAAAAAGAAACTATTCATATAGATTTTATTATTAAACTATCTTTTATTCATAGCAACTTTATATATTTCCACATAATAAACTATGTATATAGATAATTTTTTCCCTATTCATATGCTCAGTCAAATCTTGTCTATTTATACACATTCAGTTTAAATTTCCACCACTTCTCGGGCCGGAGCGATAGCCCAGCGGGTGGGGCATTTGCCTTGCATGCAGCCTGCCTGTGCCGGCCGGGTTCTATCCCCGGCATGGTCCCCCGAGCACCGCCAGGAGTAATTCCTGAGTGCAGAGCCAGGAGAAGCCCCTGAGCATCGCCGGGTGTGGCCCAAAAAAAGCAAAAATAAATAAATAAATAAATAATAAATTTCCACCACTTCTAATAAGCTTCTACCATTCCTCATATGAACCTAGGGACAGTCTGAGCCTTTGGGATTCTTAACACACCTCTCAGCTTTGAAAACTATCTGTACTCTATCATCTTTAATGACTTAGGTGGTTTACTGATTAATACAATTATGGATTCTTTTTACTCTTTGGTTTTCAGTTGACAAACTTCAAGAACTATTTGATCTTCATTTTCAAGGTACTCATAACCAGTGGCACAGTTCGGAGATAATATACTATATATATATATATATATATATATAATATCACTGTATTCACTGTATCACTGTCTTCCCGTTCATCATCGATTTGCTCGAGCGGGCACCAGGAACATCTCCATATGTCCTGTCTCATGCAAGTAGATCCCAAGGGCATCTAGGAACATAAAGAGCCTCAAACCATTCCATCAGGTCATGGGAATGAGGTCTATAATTGTTACTGGTATTTGGCATATCAAATACTACACGGGTAGCTTGCCAGGCTCTGCAGTGCGGGTAGCGTACTCTTATAGTCATCTCTAAATTCAGTATTTATTGATGAACCGCACGGCCTCTTGTGGCCGAACAAGCAGGGCTGTGATAGGCTGGTCTGCTTGGTGGAGTTCTGACCAGGGGAAAGTCCGGATGTGGAAAATGGAGGCCCTCATGGAGTGGGGGAGTCTTCTGGCTTATTGCAAGGCTCTGCTGGGGTGGTGGGCCAGGGCTAGAACCTGCCATCCCTCCCAGGAACCTCGTGAGCAGCTGGGCACAGGGAGAGGCCAGTAGCAGTTCTTCCCCATGTCTGTAAGCCTCTCATATATAATATATAGTATTTATAGTACTATATGTATTATATAGTATAGATATAGTATACTATGTCTAAATTATACCAAAAATATATATAGCAAATATATGAACATTAAAAATCATGACATTTTGTTTATCATTTATCAGGCATATCTAATTAAAATAGTTTGTAAGCAAATGAAAAATGAATAAAAATTAATTTTGATACTACAATGAATATAACTTGTTTTGTATTATTAGTTTGAGATATTTTGGTTTGCATATAATTTTTCATTTGATTTATGTATAACTTTTTATATTGAATCACTGTCAGGCAGTTCCAAATTTGCTCAAATGGATTTCCAGTCCCACATGGTCCCCTCACCAGTGCACATTTCTCACCAATGACCAAATGCAGTTTGCCTCCCGCCACTGCCACTCTCCAGCCCTACATACACACTAGCCTGACTCTATGTAGACACTTTTCTTCTCTCTCCATAATACAATGTGAATAGGAATACAAAATGAATATAGTGAAATTGACTCAACCAGGAAAACTTTTTCAGTAGATGGAATTATAACCAAGTGATTAAAATATTTTTAAAAGCACACATACCATTTTGTTCTCAATTTGCTTATTTTTTATCACTTAAAATAGTTTGAAGAGTAATGACCCTAATAAATTATATGAATCTAGTATACCCATAGTTTAAATGCACAATTGGCAAATTTCTGTATTACATAAGAATAACTATGGCTTATAATTACCATTTTGAATTAATTTACAGTTATGGGGACACATCTAGCCATGCTCAGAGCTTACTCCTGGCACTACACTGACTAATTGCATCTAGCAGGCTCAGGAGACCACATGTGGTTCTAGGGAAAAACCCAGCTTTGCTGTGTGCAAGACAAACCTTTTACCCATTGCACTATCCTATCTCTGCTTATCAATTTTAGAAATTGTATCGAATTATGCTTTTTATGTTAGCTTTACTAAAGCAGCTAAGATATTTATTTTTTAAAAGGATGGGGCTGGAGCAATAGCCCAGCGGGTAGGGTGTTTGCCTTGCATGTGGCCGGCCTATGCCGGCCCAGGCTCAATC
>JAJIBD010033622.1:0-25000 GCA_021461705.1 Cryptotis parvus | reverse complement strand
ACGGGGCAGAGCTGCTACCAACTCTCCCTGTGCCCAGCTGATCACGAGGTGCCCGGGAGGGAAGGCGGGTTCTAGCCCTGGCCTGCTATCCCAGCAGAGCCTTGCAAGAAGCCAAAGGAAGCCCCCACCATGAAGGCCACCATATTCCATGTCCGGACTCCCCAATAGTCAGAGCTCCACCCAGCAGAAGAGCTGATCACAAGCCCGGCTTATCAATAAATGCACATGATGAGAGGTGACTACAGAGTATTCCACCCATGCGGCAGAGCCTGGAAAGCTACCCATGTCACATTTGACATGCCAAATACCAGTAAGAATTATAGACCTCATTCCCTTGATCTGATGGAATGGTTTGAGGCTCTTTATGTTCCTGGAGTGAGCTGATATCCTTGGGCTACACTAGTATGTCATGGGACCAATGTAGATGTTACTGGTGCCTGCTTGAGCAAATCAATGAACAGTGGAAGACAAGTAAAGTGATACAAGTGATGTCATTGTTTTATAAACATTATATATAGCACAAATACATATTAGAGAATTTAAAGTTATGTGACATAAATATTTAAATATTTTAAATCTTACAAAATTTGGGGGTAAGTGGCTTATTGTATGAAGCTGAGATTCTTATTTATTTAAAATCACACATATTTAACACTGTGTTAAAATATAATATTAAGTGTTTACAATAACAAACTAAACTTTAATTGAATTCTGTATCTAATTCAGCACAAAACTATTAACTGATTATCATAGTTCCATGGGAATGGAATTCAAGACCAAGAGGCCTATTTGTATATGCAAAGTTTTATTGCTACAGAGCAGTGGATGTAGAAACTTACATAATATAGCCTAAAAAGTTCCTTATGTTACCTAACATATTAGTGGTTCTAGACTTTTAGATGAATCAGAATTCTATTGAGGGTTTTTAAAACTTAAATAGCAGAGTGCTTCCGGAAAATTTCTGATTCAGAAGGTCTTTGTGGGAACCTAAGTTCTTGCATTCTAAGACATTCTCACATCATATTATTGCTTCCCTCAGAGAAGAGAGCAATTCTACATGTAATCAACTTATGCCCTGATACTAGAATAACAAAAGCAGCAGCAGGCTCACTTCAGCAAATCTCAGAAGCAGGTTCTTGGTCATTAAAAACAAAATTTCCATAGTAACTTCACTTAAATCCTACCTCTACTACTTACAAAGTGCAGATACATTTTTGCTCCCATATTCTTCATTTAGAAATGAAGCTAATAGTTCTGACCTCAAAAAAAATTCTTGAGACTTACAAGTGACAATTTGCGTGAAACAAAAAACTGAGCTTGGTACAGGCTTTACACTCAACATTGGATGATTACGATCGTAGCTTGACAAACTGTATAAGTTTCCTGAGTGCAAAACTTCTTAAGACATTGATTTATATAGTTGTCATTTTCTGACAAAAGAAATACACAAATAAATTGGCAGATACAGTTTTCTAAAACTAAATTAAGAAAGCTATTGTATAATTTTTATGTAACCATGGTTAAAAGTATCAAACTAAATTTTATAAAGATATGAATCATATTTCATGTGGGTGATTCTTATATTGATCTTCCATAAATCATGATAGCATAGCATATCAGTAAATCATAAATCTGAGATGAGATTCTGAAGGAGTTGAGATAATAGATCCTAAGTATTTTGGTCAAGATGATTTAGCTCCTATAAGGTTCAAACTCTAAATATTTTGATATATAACGTGAGTATGTACTCAATTATTTACCTGAAATATTAGTTATCTTTCATAAAACTTATCAAAAAGAAATAGATCATAGCTGACTGATCATTAAGCCCCCTATCAATTTAGATGTTGACTAAAAATATGACTATTGTAAGAAATCCAGGGTTCAAATTTAATGTTCTGTTTACTGAATTTGAAAAAATATGTATTTTTATAGAAAAATAAAAAGAATTAACTCTTTATGTGTGTAAAGTGAGGGGTAGGATGAATCTTTCCAGAATACAATCTCAATTAATATAATTAAGGTAAAAGTAACAAGTGAGGGTTAGTCAGAGGAGAAGAAGAAAGCTGGAACAATTTCTCCATTTTTATAAAAAATGTACTATGAGGGCTTCCATCTAGAACTACTCTCAGAAATTTAAGCTGGATTACCAGCTAGTGAAAGTGATGCCTATTAATTTGCAAAACAGGTTAAGAAAGGTTTTCATTGCAAATTTTCAAACATATATGGAACTTTTTATATGAGACCGCCAGTAGAGATAATGTTGTACTTTTCTTATTAAAGAGATTGTGTCAAAACTTCAGATAGGCATTGCTCATCATTATTAACTATACATATAGTGACTGTCTACAAGAGCAAACCTACTTTTATTCTATTATTAAAAAACCTTTCTCTATAAGGACAATGATTCTAATGTAATTTCTATAGTTATTTAGATCCTTAATACATTTTATTATGCAAGATAAATAAAAATAATCTATAAAATAGTGCAAAACTTATAAATAACTACTTAGTATGTCATTAATATATATCGATGATAAAATTTAATATAACATTCTATTTTAATATGACATAAAGGTCTAGAAGTGCTAACTTCAAATTAGAGTATAATAAGCCTATTTTTTAGGAAAATGTGAGTTATGCAATACAACATGGTCCTGTGAGGAAAAACTTGGGTCACTTTTACATTACAATACTTTAATGTTTGTGCTGTCTCTTATAGTATCATATTCACAACTATTTACAGTATCTGAAACCCTGAAATGTCCCAGGAGTAGGAATGGAAGTTCTAAGGGCTTTTATATGCTTCCTGTTGCTAAGGTAACCACATCCTTGATATCCATGTGTTCGACATGTCACTCTCATTTTGTCTGACTCTAAGAAAGCCAGCACTGGTGTGTGCATCAAAGAAATACAAGAAATAAAAAATGAAACAAAAAACATAAGAAATTGCTCTTTTTTTGATGGTAGCTTAAAAAAAATTATAACCTTTTATGTCATGCTGCAATTCTGACTGTCCTAAACTGAGGTTAAAAAAAATCAGTGAGACATTAGATTTTTAGTATTTATCATGAGTCTCCTAAAGAGGAGATTATTTTACAGTCACAATATACACAGAATCAAATTATACATGATTATTTGTAGAATACTTATAATAAAGGAAAGAAATATCAAATCAGTTTGCAAAGTAGTCAATAAATAGTGAACTTTTGTAAAATAAAAGTTGTTTTATCTTCAAATCCATGCCCTCTAAATATGCCTGAATGCCAACAATAGCTCAAATATAAAAATTCTGATCAACATAGAACATATATGACAGAAAGGAAATTTATATTTGTTGTGTTTCATACTGGATATCAAATCCATTGCCTCACACATGCAAGGCTAGTGCTCTAATGCTTAGCTTTATCTCCAACCCTATTTCTATTCATTGCATCTGAACTGGTTTATTTATCCCTTTAATAACTATAATCACTATTTATGAAAAATGTACCTTGTTCTACATTCTACTTCTTTTTGGAAATGAAGTACTTTTAGGCTAAGGTAAATAAAAAGAGCATATTTAACTAAATTTAGAAAATATTTATATATCATTAAAAATTTATGTCTACAATTAAACTCAAGCAAATGACCACCCAATTTACTTGTACATGAATCATATATATTAATAAGAGAAATAATGATAATTGATTAAGAATCACTAATTTTTGTTGATATCAGTTTGTCTTTGTCTTTTGTTAGCCCTCAAGGTGCAGAAGGTGTGGCTGAGGTGCCCGGCTCCATCGGCTGCATCGGCAGGTGGCAGACAGGAGACAGACTTGTCTACACCCAGGGCTCTGCTTCATGGGCCCTGGATGGTTGATAGTCTGGCATAGAAAAAGACTGGGCTCCCTGAGATGAACCCAGAGCCACAGCAGAGCCTGGGAAGCTACCCATGGTGTATTTGATATGCCAAAAACATTAACAATAATGGACCTCATTCCCAATAAATGAGACTTTACTGGTGCCCACTCGAGTAAATTGATGAACAATGGAAAGACAAGTGATACAAGTGATATAAGTGATCTTTAACAAAAATTGTTACATAGTCTCCATATGTAAGTCAGAAATATAGTACTTCTCTGAATATAGTATAATTGTCAGCACACAATTTTATCATTGTGTTTTAACTTGTCCGCCAACAACTCATCAGTACCTGATAGCTCCTTTTGCCTACACAGAGTGAGCCAAAATATAACTTTCTGAATATGAAATAGAGAAAGGGCTTCAGTGTCACCCAGCACTGCTAATATATGAACAAATGATCAAGGAGGGTAATCCTCAATATTATATAAATATTCTATCATTTTAGCATCTTGAACGGCTACTGCTGTGTTTAGCCTTCCATTTTTTATGCAAATGTTATTGAAAGACCATGTCATGAAAGTGCTCATAAAATGTTTAATACCAGAACAGAGTTATAAGAAAATTACAGACTTGATTCTGAATACTACTTGGGAACTAGTAAACAGCGAAATCATGACAGCATGGAAAATATGGAAAATACTCTTATTTTTCCTTCTACGTCATCAACTTTTGGAATCAATGAATAGTTGGTAATATAAAAAACTAAACTGACAACTGGGCCAGAGGAATGTATATTGACAGGGTATTTGCCAGGCAAGAGATGACGCTAGCTGGTATGGTCCAAAAAATAACAACAATTAAGTTGATGATTTGATGAGTTTGTTTGATTTTTTGTTTTATTTGAGACACACCCCTCAGTGTTCCAAACTTACTCCTGGATCCTTCCTGTGGGGATTCAAAGAGCCATATGTAATACTGGGGATAAAACTGGGTCAATCACATGCAAGGCAAGAACCTTATTTATTGTAATACTATTACTGCAGCCTGATTTGATACATTTTGATAAAAATTAGAAATACATGTGTCTGATAATAGCCATAGACTTTTATATTTTTGAGGGGCTGAAACCAAAACAGTACAAAAAATTTTGAAATAAGATTATTTATGTTTTAATACAGAAGCAATAATTTTTAAATGCTGTGGAAATTATAGTTTTAATAATTCTATGTTTTGTCTCAGGTTTCTCAGTTTACCTTTTGTTAAATAAAAGCCAATGAGGATAGGTCTGGGATATTAAATGTGGATAAAATGCAGATCTCAGAACAAGGTCAAGCAATAGTGTGAAGCACTAAGACCCCTGACATGAATTGGGCAGTATCTGGTGGTGTGTGGTACTAAGGGCCTCAAGTCACTCTGCATACCCAGGAAAAAGCATTGAAAAGATGCTCAGGTTGACCAAGCATCTCCAGGAAGTGTCTCAAGCCCTTTAGTTACTTAGTATCCCCACTCCACTGCCCCACAAAAAAAAGTTTTAAAAAAATCAATCAGGAGGAAACTTCTGTCCCTGGTCAAAATTCACAAAAAGTAAGCATGTATATGACTAAAACAATCAGAAAACAGTATCAAGTACCGATACATTCTGTCCATAAGACAGACACTGGTCATCAGATAGTGAGAGGGAGAGAGAGAGACGGAGAGAGAGAGAGAGATCCTAATAAGAGGAAAAATATTAGTAGATATGTAATCACCCTCCAATAAGTCTGGAGAGAGTTTATAGACAGGAAAGGAAGCAGGAATTCATCTTGGTATCTGGAACAAGATTGAAATATATTGGTTACACCCCACCTATTAGCCCTGGGATTTTGCATTGCTGATGAGGGTTTGTTTTTCTCCTTTTTACAAGCCTTTTGCATATGTTTACAATAAGAGACTTGGTTCTTGTATACATACAAAAAGAAGGGGGGCAGGTATTTGTGAGTTAGTGTGACTCTGAATTGATTGCCAGTCATATTTTCTAAATGGTATCTCAATGCTCCTGGATTGATTTTAATATTCTCTACACGGGTTCCTACAAGAGATTGGATGTTACCAGGAAGAGAGTCACCCTGGCTAAGAAATGGGACTACTTTTAGAATAAGTTCTGCTGTGACTCAAAAGATTAGAGTGAAGGCCAGAGCAGTTTGACTCACCTAAGACAAGCCTTGAATGACCTCACAGTGATAAAGGCTTTTACGCCTAGGAGAGCACTTAAGAAATGCCCTGAGCAGAGTAGATTGGCAACAGGACCTTGAGGGGTATGGAGATAATCTGGCAGGAGAATCAATTTTAGATCATATGAAGTGATCTCCCCCATAAGAGTTCACCCTATATATTTAATCTCGGGTGTAGTTAGCATGCTTGTTTCTCTTTACTGTGTTTCTGTAAGAGTATTAGATATAATATTGAAATGATTCTCTATTAGTCTGGCAGAAGAGCAGCACTCTGCATTAGCATTTTAAAGCTTGAGTCACAGGGGCCTGGTTTCCCTGGTTTTGACCTTTGGTTACACCTGCAGCCGGTGGCTAAGGGGCTTTTAGTTTCTTTTTAAAACATTTTATTTAAACACCATGATTTACAAAGTACAAAGTTTTTCACAATACAGTTGTTAGAGATATTCATTGTTCAACACCAATCCTACCAAAAGTGTGCTCTGGCCACCACAAAAGACAATCACCCTCCTCATTTCTGTACCCTTAGCCTGCACTAATATATTGACCATTAGCCCATTTATGGGAATGGTGTTGATAAAGGTATGACTTTTTTTTCTGGGTTGTTATGTGTGAATCTGGTCAATTCCTGTTCTTGCATTTCCTTTCTGAGTTACTAGAAAATAGTGGATTTCTACTAGTCAACCCCAAGACCACCACCACTGCACCTACAGACAACAAAGGCAGATATACTGATGTACCAGGAATCCCACCACCATTTTAAAGAATTAACTATAGGGCATACAATCACAAGGATGTAGTCATGATGTCTTGTGTGTTGTAACATATTAATAATCCTGGTTCTGCACTCAGGAATTACTCCTGGTGTAAGATGCTGGGCAGAGATCAAACCTGAGTAAGCTGTGTGCAAGGCAAACACCCTACCCTCAGTACTATCGCTCTGGCCTATTGATAATTTCTTATTCAATGGGCTCAGATGGTACAATGGAGATTTAAAGATTTTTAAATCTATTTAAAAATCTGAATAATCTATTCTATATTGGTTGTTGGAGCTAAATCTCTGAATATAGTTGATGAATATATTCTTAGACGGAAGTTTCATCTAAGAATATATTCATCAACTATATTCAGAGAATTAGCTCCAACAACCAATATAGAATAGATTATTCAGTGTATGCTTAGGACAGGCTCAAACAGACATGGATTTCAGTTTCTTGTAGTTTGGGGGAGAAGACACACATGTGTTTGTGAGCACCTGGCCAGCACAGGGCCAGTGCACGTGGTCAGTGTGAGTCTGTGGGCCAGTGAAGTGGTGCCAGTGTGGTAGCTGTTGGTGTGGAATGAAGTTGGGATAAATAATGATTTGGATTCTCTAAACACCCCACCTAGCCCCCAAAGAAATAAATCCCATATTTGGGAGTCTAGATGCAAAACAAGTTGCAGTATACCATATATCCATATGGATCCTTCTAAGGTATTCAGGAATAAATGTGAGAAAAATACTAATAGTAGATTACTCTAAAATATTAGGATACATTAAGAAATGTAAATAATGCTAATTATCACCAGTTAGTGATGAAAATCTTAATAATATAAATGACATTGGGAGGAACACAATGAAGGAATACATAGAAGGAATATTCTAGTCTAACCTCGATGTAGGTTAATAGCTGTTCTATTCCCATCTAATGAAAACTTTAAAACCCAAAAGCATGAAGAAATTTCTATTACTTAACAAAACCCTAAGCCAAGTTCAAAAGTATTTCTAGAAATGCAAAAATATTCAGCAATAAATAGACAAATAATTAATTTAAAATATAGAAAATATGACAAGGATGAAGAAAAATCAACTAATTGATTTTTACTAATCAACTAATTGAAACTGATGCAGAATTGATGTTAGAATTAGCAGGCAAGGTCATTAAAATAATCATTGTAGCTTTATTCCATATGTCTAAAAATTAAGTAGAGAACACATGATTTATAAAAAAAACAAGCAAATTTCTGATATGAATAAAATATTAATGAGTATACTACAGGTAACATAGTGTGAAAGAAAATTTTCTTAAATATCCACCTTAAAACGTAGCAAAATAAACCATATAAAATAAAATGCAGAACACATAATTATGAAATAAAACTACCTAATGTGTTTTAAAGTGTCATAGCTCAATAGTTTTTAGCATATTCATAAAGTTGGTATCTGGATTATTTGCTCTATTGAATTCCTTGGCATGTGAACAGAATAGAACTTAAAAAATATGAATGGTGTGCAACTTCAGGGAATTTAATGTATAAATTCTAAGTCTCCTAGACAATGACGAACAGAATAAAATAAATATGAATATAATAATTATTAGATATAGAGAAATTATTTGACAAAATCCTAATCTCTTTAATGAAAATAGTAATCATCTAATTAGAAACAGAAATTAACATTTCTGGATTTTTTGTTTTTGGGACATAACTAGCAATTTTCAAGAGTTGGGGCGGAGCAATAGCTCTCAGATAGGGCATTTTTGCCTTGCATACAGCTGACCTGGGTTCAATCCCCAGCATCCCATATAGTCCCCTGAGCACTGCCAGGAGTAATTCCTGAGCAAAGAGCCAGGAGTAACCTCTGAACATTGCCAGGTGTGACCCAAAAAATTAAAAAAAAGAGTTGCTGCAGGTTCTGCACTCAGGAATTACTACTGCAAGTGCTCAAGGGGCCATATAGGACACCAGGGATCCAATTTGAATTGGCTGCATGCAATGTGAACATACTTGCTGTACTATCACTTAGGACTCCAGAAATAAATTTTTCTACCTCACATCAATTAAGAAACAACATAGAAAACCACCCGTAAAATAGTAAATAGTGCTTCTCCAAGAATCAGAATTTTATGCATAATTACATATTTTACACAATTTAAATATTTAACATTGTTCTCATATTATATTTAAAATTAATAACTATTAAAATAATCTACCAATTATATAAGTCATATAATATATTACTCTAATAAAATAAAATGCTTTTCATTGTTTAGACATAATGATTACACTTACAATTTGATATGAGTAGCATTAGGAAGTAGGTATATTAACCCATATTTGAGGATAAAGTTTTTTGGAGCATGGGTGTTTGGGTTAGCCCCAGTGATGCTTAGGGCTTATTCCTGGCTGTGTACTCTGGGATCACCTATGGTAGGATTTGGAGTTTGGAGGCCCAAATCTGAGTCAGACATGAGCAAAGTAAGCATATTATCTGATGCACTATCTCCAGGCTCAATTTTAGGAGCACTTCTAAAGGTCTGATCTAGTTTCTAAAATCTTTCTTGATTACATTTGCACTCATTTTTGTTTCTAACAGACCTCCAAAATAATATTTTGGAGCTTTGACAGTTTTACAGAAACTAGGTGAAATTAATTATTTTTAAGTGAGCATTTTAATTTATCAATATTTTATGTATTTTGGTATGTTTCTGCCTATTTGGTATATTTTTGCCTATTTTTAATTTCTTTTGCTCTCATAATTTTAGCTATTTTGCCTTTTTTTTGTTAGGGGTCCAGTGGTGCAATGGGATTTTCTCAGCTGTGCGCTCAGGGTCTCTTCTGATGGTGCTTGGATGGCCATTTAGTATTTGGAATCATTTCTGACAAAGCATGTGCTCAGTCTATTGAAATTTCTCTCCAGCCCAATCTTTTTGCTCTTTATTATACTACTTCATAACTTTAGTATATTTAATCGTTGTATTAGGGGGCTTTGAGGCATCTCCTGCATAGTGCTGAGGGAACTTAGCAACACTCGTAGCTGTGCTCAGTTGACCAGTCAAGATAGTTAAATGGTAGAACCTACTGATTTTGTGCTACTTGGGCTCATTTCTTGGAGCCATGAGGTCATATCTGTCCACAGGCTACACCTGGCGGCAATTCTGCAACGTCCTTAATATATGGAATGCATAAATTAAGGTGCCTTGTGCCTTGAGATATATCCCCAGTGCTTTACATAGTTTTTAAAATTATAAAAAAGGGTCATCCCACAATACTTACTTAAGAAATGTCAAATCACAATATTAACAAATAATGTTAAAATAATACCAACAGCATCTTCTAACACAATAGTTTTTTAAATACAACATAACAAAATAATTGATAGATGGGTAATATGTAGGTACACCAGTAAATATACAAGCATGGAACAAATGGAACAAATTGTTTCTAGAATGACAATTTGTTTCTGTTAAAAAATAATTGAAAGTTTAGGAATGAAAGTAAAGACCACATCTTATTTCATAGTTACAATCATATACTGAATTATAGAACCACTCAGTGAGTACTTTCTTTGTAAGGGAATATGTCTTTATAAATTAAATAATACATTAAAATTAGGAGTTTAAATCCTGTAATTATATGTACATCTATTCTTATTTTTAATGAAGATGTAGAATGTTTTGTTAAAAGTAATCACAATAGCTATGTTTTTGCCCTGAAGGATATTTCACTGTATCACTGTATCACTGTCTTCCCATTGTTATTGTTTGCTTGAGCAGGCACCAGTAACATCTCCATACGTCCTGTAGCAAGTGTAGCCCAAGAGCATCTGCTTGCTCCAAGGACAGGAAGAGCTTCTTTGGGTCATGGATTTGAGGTCCAAAATTGTTACTGTTTTTTGGCATATCAAATAAAACACAGGTAGCTTGCAGGGCTCTGCCATGTAGAAAGGATATTTAAAAATTGATAATTAGCAACTTTATTGCAACTTTTTTTTTCTTCATTGACTTTACTAAATACCAGGTTCTTTAAATGATCTTTAAAATAGATTTAACTCTGTAGTTTTTTTTTTAATTAATGATGTGAATAGGTTAAGTACATTTTTTTGGCATATTTTCCTTTAGATTCATATGACAACCTCATTTATCACTTCTTAACAATTAACTTATTATTCTATATCTATGAAAAACCTCACATTTAAGTATCTAAAAAAAGATACCTTTATACTTTTGGTGCTATTTAACTTTTTAGCTCCTATCATTTATAATCATATTACTATTTGAAGTTTTCTTTACTATTTATACAAGATTAACATATGTATATATATACGCTTTACATATATACATTTCCCTTTATATTTTAAATGACATATATTCAGTCAATTCAGAAAAATTTCAACACACTTATTTCTCAATTCTAATTTTTTTTTTTTGCTTTTTTGGGTCACACCTGGCGACACTCAGGGGTTACTCCTGGTTCTACACCCAGAAATTACTCCTGGTGGTGCACAGGAGACCATATGGGATGCCGGAGATCGAACCCTGGCCGGCACAGGCCTGCCGCGTGCAAGGCAACCACCCTACCCGCTGGGCTATCGCTCGGGGCCCAATTCTAATTTTTAAGGATTTAGTATATGTTTAAAAATTTTAACAGATTTGGGACAGAGTTGGGACAGGTCCAGGGTGACCTAAGGGTCATCTGGGTCTTCTTCACTCAGATCCAGACCTTTTGCCTTTTTGTTCCTCAGCCTTTAGCTTTTGGCTCCTGTGGCTTTTGGCTTTCGGCTTTTGGCTTTTGCTCTTTGGCCTTTTGCTCCTTCTTCTGGGTAGGACTCAGATCAGAGAGAGTGGAAATGAAGTCAAAGAGACAAATTAAGGAAGGAGAGATTCACCAAAGGAAGGTGAAGGAAGTGAAGGAAGGAAGAAGACAAGAAGCATCTGAATTTGAAACTTAAAAAGGAGTTTGCCTCACTTGTCTAAGAAAAAGATACCAGAAGACTCATTCTCTCTGGATTTTCTAAAAAGGGTCTCCAGAGTATATTCCCAGAAGTGGTATTGCTGCATCAAATGGGA
This sequence comes from Cryptotis parvus, assembly GCA_021461705.1. NCBI lineage: Eukaryota > Metazoa > Chordata > Mammalia > Eulipotyphla > Soricidae > Cryptotis > Cryptotis parvus. The sequence goes on along the minus strand of JAJIBD010033622.1, from coordinate 13,119 downwards.
GCTCTATATCTACTTTTTGGAGGAATGTCCATATTGTAGAAAACATCCTTAACAATCTGGATCCAGGAACTCGAGAGAGCACAGGGCCCACAGATTTATCCAGTCTCCAGCCCAGCTTGTCAGAAACCCAGCCTACAAGGACCCGCCCCTGCAGAGACCCGCCCTTCAGAGGAGAGTATTTCAAGCCCAGGAATGCTTGAGCCTAAGACACAGGTACACCCGGTAGAGCAGAAACCAGCTTTCCCCGTTGAACCCCCTGCATTCCATGGACCACGAGAGCAACTTCCGACCCGAGTCCACCATCCCAATGGAGCCTCGGAGGAGCCCAGAGAAACCCCCCACACCTTGCTGGCAGCCATCTGTGTCACCATCCACACTCTGCAGCTGGTAAGATCTCACCTCTCAGCATATTAATCCAGTCTCCAGCCCACAGATTAATCCAGTCTCCAGCCCAGCTTGTCAGAAACCCAGCCTACAAGGACCCGCCCTGCAGAGACCCGCCCTTCAGAGGAGAGTATTTCAAGCCCAGGAATGCTTGAGCCTAAGACACAGGTACACCCGGCAGAGCAGAAACCAGCTTTCCCGTTTGCGCGGCCGGCGGCCGCGTGATTTACCTCCAAATTACCACAAATATTCTACCCACCCCTCTGAGAGAGCCCCCACAAAGTAATGAGAATATAGTGCCCGCATGGCAGAGCCTGGCAAGCTGTCCGATGCGTGTTCGATATGCCAAATCCAGTAACAAAAATGTTTATTTTCCTGACCCTGAAAGAGCCCTTAAAAGGGCAGCAGTAAGAAAGGCAAACAAGCAGTGCCTGATAAAATTTCACGGCTGTCCTAGGCTGCCAAAATGAAGAAGGACTAAAATGACTGTCTGTACTTTCAATGCACGTACACTGGCATCGGAAGCATATATTGAGGATCTGATGCTGCAAGCAAGAAAGATCAAGTACGACATCATTGGTCTGACTGAGACGAGGAGGCATCAGTCGCATCATGCTGTATTTGACACGGAGAAGAATTGTTCCTTGGAACATGTGATGAAAAAGGCGTCGGTGGCGTTGGTGTCCTTGTCAACACAAACATGGCTGTCAACATTGATTCATTTGAATGCCTAACAAACCTAATAGGACGATTACACTTGAGGAGATGTGGCCCACTGCAAGCAATTTCTATCTTCATTGTCTATGCACCAACATCCACATACAAAGAAGATGAAATTGAGAAATTCTACATGGAATTGGAGGAGTTCTATAAAAAAGATCACACCTTCTACAAGATCATAGTCGGTGATTTTAATGCCATGATAGGACCGAGAAGATCGGCTGAAGAACTCCACATCGGGACCCATGGCCTAGAATGGAACGAACAGGGTGAGAGACTATCTGGGTTCATCATGTCCACCAAGACTATTCATGGGAACTCACAGTTTCAGAAGGCTGAAGCAAAACGTTGGACATGGGAATCTCCTGGCGGACAGTTCCACAATGAAATTGACCACATCATCTTCAATCGACGGTTTTGTCTGACCGATGTTGCTGTCGTCCCCAAATTCCAGACAGGATCGGACCACCGTCTCCTTCGTGCAAAATTCTACTTCCCGCAATGGGGAGAAAAAGCTGCAAAGTTTAAGAAGAGAACTCCCAGAACGACCACCAACTGGGAACTCTTTGGCACCATTGCTGCAACATGGGAAGATACCGTCATTGATGACATCGATGAAGAATACAACCGACTGGTTCAGCACCTCCATGATTGTGCGAAGAATGCCGAGAGAGAGAAAGACACAAAAGGACGCTTGTCTTCAGAAACTCTTGAGCTCATTCGCCAACGTGGCAAGGCACGAGCCTCAGGAGACCAAATGCTAACGTCCAAGCTTGCTAAACAGTGCAGAGAAGCGATAAAAGCAGACCTCAAAGACAGAAGAGCAGAAATACTGGAAGATGCAGCAGAAGCCAGAAAAAGTATTCGCACTGCCCGCCTGTCCTTCGCCAACTATAAGACCAAGATGACTGCCCTCCGACGCCCTGATGGATCTATCACATCTTCCAGAAAGGCAATGGAGAAGATTATCCAGGACTTCTACTCAAATCTCTTTGATAGCCACATCCACCTGCCCACATACCAAATTCCACAGGATGGATATGTCATTCCCAACGTTCTTCCTTCTTAAATCCGACATGCCATCTCGTCGGTAAAGAAGGGAACAGCACCAGGCCCAGACAAAGTCAGACCCGAACATCTGAAGAATCTGCCGTCGGTACTCATCAATACACTAGCTCGACTCTTCACACGCTACCTGTCCGAATGTAAGGTGCCCTCCCAATGGAAAACCAGCAGGACAGTTCTACTGTTCAAGAAGGGAGACATTCACGACATCAGCAACTATCGCCCCATCTGCCTGTTGTCTGTCATCTACAAGCTGTTTACACGAGTCATCCTGAACAGGATTAGCAGAACATAGATGAAGGACAACCATGCGAGCAAGCAGGTTTCCGGAAAGGATTCAGCACAATCGACCATATCCACACGGTAACCAAGCTCATTGAGGTTTGTAGGGGAGTACAAGATGCTGCTCTGTCTCACGTTCATTGATTTACAGAAAGCCTTTGATTCTGTGGAGACTGAAGCAGTCATCGAAGCCCTAGCCAAACAGGGTGTTCAAACCCAATACATCAAGATCCTTCGTGAGCTGTATTATGGATTCACCACCAGGATCTCACCATTCTACAAAGAAGTGATTATTGATGTCAAAAGAGGGGTTCGACAGGGTGATACCATCTCACCAAAACTCTTCAGTGCCACCCTCGAGAACATCATGAGACAATTAGAATGGGAAGGAATGGGAGTGAAGATAGATGGTCGGCAACTACACCACCTCCGCTTCGCTGATGACATCGTTCTAATAACACCAAACATTAGCCAAGCGGCACAAATGCTGGCTGACTTTGACCGAGAATGTGGAAAGGTAGGTCTACAGCTGAATCTGAAGAAAACTATGTTCATGAGAAATGAACTAGTTCCAGAGGCCCCATTCACTCTCAATGGAACAAACATCTCTGAATGCAGCAGTTATGTGTACCTAGGTCGAGAAGTCAACATGATGAAGTACCTAAAACCTGAGCTGCGCAGGAGGAAGAGAGGCGGCATGGAATGCCTTCAAAGGCATCAAAGAAATAGCTAAAAGGACAAAGAACCTCCGGCTCCGGGCACATCTCTTTGACTCCACTGTTCTCCCTGCATTAACATACGCCTCAGAGACCTGGGCCCTACGAAAGCAGGATGATAATGCTATTCGGGTCTCCCAGAGAGGCATCGAAAGAGCTATGCTTGGAATATCACGTCTCACTCAAGTGAGAGAAGGAATCCAGAGTTCTGACCTCCATCGCTATTCCAGAATCAGGGACGCTGTCTCGTTTGCCAAGGCATCGAAAATCAGATGGGCTGGACATGTAATGCGATTTGGAGACAACCGCTGGACTAGAGCCGTTACCGACTGGATCCCACGGGATGTCAAAAGATCACGTGGCCGCCCACCTACAAGATGGTCAGACTTCCTTGTTAAGACCCTGAAGGAACGGTTTGAGGCTCTTCATATTCCTGAATCAACCAGATGCCATTGGGCTACATTGGCACGTGATAGGGTCCAATGGAAATGTTACTGGCGCCCGCTCGAGCAAATCGATGAATAATGGGATTCAAGTGATTAAGTGAACAGATTTAAAGTTTTTTTTTATCTGCCTCTTGCCTAATTTTTCTCTACCACATTCCTTATTTTTATAATGTATCTGATTTTATACAAAAATAAATACTCATTAAATTTGATCACTGTACTATAATGTTAATTATAATATATGCCATCAATTTGAAGATATATACAGCAGAGCCTGACAAACTACGTGTGGTGTATTCGATTTGCCAATAACAATAATAGACCTCATTCCCAATGAATGGAGATATTATTTTTGCCCACTTGAGCAAATTGATGAACAATGAGAAAACAAGTGATACAAATGATTTTTTTAATTTACTTGATATTGTTTTCATTATATTTAAGACACTGCAGCAGTCTTTTTCAAGTCTGGCCCAGGTATGCTGATCCAGAGACTCAAAGACTTGGGGCAGACCTGCTACCCATTCTCCCTGTGCCCAGCCACTCACAAAGGTGCCCAGGAGGGATAGTTGGTTCTCGCCCTGGCCTGCCACCCCAGGAGAGGCTCAAAAGAAGCCAGACAACACCCCCACTCCATGAGGGGCCACCATTTTCTACATCTGGACTTCCCTCTCGTCAGAACTCCACCCAGCAGACCAACCTATCACAGCTCAGCTCATCGTACCCACCCTGCAGCAGTCTTTTTCAAATCTGGCCCAGGTATGCTGATCCAGAGACTCACAGACATGCAGCAGAGCTGCTACCGGTTCTCCCTGTGCCCAGTTGCTCACGAGGTGCCCGAGAGGGATGGCTGGTTCTAGCCCTGGCCCACCACCCCAGCAGAGCCTCGCAAGAATCCAGAAACACCCCCCTACTCCATGAGGGCCGCCATTTTACACATCCAGACTTCCCTCTCATCAGAACTCTACTCAGCAGAAGAGCCTATCACAGCCCGACTTGCTCTGCCACTTGCGGCTGAGTGGTTCATCAATAAATGCTGGAGATCAGAGGTGACTACAAGAGTATTCTACCCGCATGGCAGAGCCTGGCAAGCTACCCGTGTTGTATTTGATATACTAAATACCAGTAACAATTATAGACCTCATTCCCATGACCTGATGGAATGGTTTGAGGCTCTTTATGTTCCTGGAACAAGCAGATGTCCTTAGGCTCTACTAGCATGAGACAGAACATATGGAGATATTACTGGTGACTGCTCAAGCAAATCGATGATAAACAGAAAGACAGTGATACAGTGATATTTAAAAAAAAAATACAAAATTTAGGTAAAAGCAAGTATCCGTGGTTAAGGTCTAAGTGATTCACCCTAGATTTGAATTTAAATTTTTCGTCCTAGAACTTATGCTCTAAATCACTGAATGATATTGCTTTTTAAGAACTGTATCACTGTATCACTGTCTTCCCGTTGTTCATCGATTTACTCGGCGGGCCCCAGTAACATCTCCATATGTCCTGTCTCATGCTAGTAGAGCCCAAGGGCATCTGCTTGCTCCAGGAACATAAAGAGTCACAATCCATTCGGGAATGAGGTCTATAATTGTTACTGGTATTTGGCATATCAAATACAACATGAGTAGCTTGCCAGGCTCTGCCGTGCAGGTAGCATACATAATTATTATTTTGACAGGGGATGTTAAGAACCTGGACACACACACACACACACACACACACACACACACACACACACACACACGCTGAAGTAGATTCATGGCTCTGAAAACAACCAATTTTTTTCCTTCCTACTTCTTCCCTCTTTTCCCCTTCTTTCCTTCATCCTTCCATTTCTTTGGGTCACGCCCAGCAGTGTTCAGGGCTTACTTCTGCTTTGTGTTCTGTGATCAATCCTGGTGGCCCAAGAAAAACATTTCTTAGAGAGTAAACTTCGTAACTTTTATTTTGCTATTATTATTCTATTATTATTTTGGTTTTTAGGGCCACACCCAGCAATTCTCAGAGCCTACTACTGGTTCTGTAATCAGGGATCACTACTGCAGGCTCAGGGAAAGGTATGTGGTACTGGAGATTGAACTAAGTTGGGCACACCCAGGCCAAGTGCCTTACCTGGCCTTCAGAATTTAAAGACTAAAATTTAAAAACATACCATGACACTTACATTAAAATCCACTGTCTCATGCTTTTACAATTTAATTATGCTCAGTAATGAATACAATTGCAAATCACAATCTGTTTCCTTTACACTCATAAAATTTTTTATTGTCACCTATAATGCCATGCTGCAGTCAGTAAAAACTAAAAGCTCCCAATACTGGAACATTGTCACTTGTCTTCCCATTGTTCATTGATTTGCTTAAGCTGGTTCCAGTAACATCCCCATTTGTTTGGAATGAGGTCCATTATTGTTACTGTTTTGGGCATATCGAATGCTCCATGGGTAGCTTGCTAGGCTCTGTCGTGGCTCTGGTTTTATCCTAGGGGACCCAGTCTTTTTCTATGTCAGTCCATCAACCATCCAGGGTCCACAGGGCAGAGCCCTGGATACTGACAAGCCTGTGATCTGTCTGCCACCTGTTAATGCAGTCAGGCATCACACCCACACCTGTAATACCTCGAAGGGCAGGACTAGAGCATTATTTACTTTAATTTTCCACCCAAATGAAAATGCCATAAAAAAAACAATAAGTGGCTATCACAATATGTTTTAAGTTGTGTCTTGAGTATGTGTCTTTTTTTCATCTATTGTGTTCTGTAGTGCCATAATTCCTTGTATTGTAATAAATGTCCATATAAGCTGCAAAAGTTTTCTTCAAGTGTGCTTTTAATTACTAGTTGTGTTATAGTTATGTTTCCTGCAAATGCTTTTTTAATTCTCCATTGAACAAACTTATGGTTTGTCTTTCATTTTTTTGTCAAATTTGTTTTGACTAAAACAAAGCTTCTTAAGAGTATTTTTCATTCCATAAAAAACATTTTAATTGGATCTGTGTTGCTTTGCTTGTCTATTTACATACTTGTGATCAAACTTGCAATAAGAGTGAACTGAACTAAACTTAGCTTACAAAAAGATAAGCTTTGTAGATTGTTCTGTGCTTCCATATTTTAGATTCAGGTCACATTAATAGTTTCATGAAAGAAGACAGGGGTTCAAAAGTAAGCAAGCAAATAAAATCAAGAAAGTATGTTTTGTAATCAAAAGGTTGGATACTTACAATAAGAAATAATGGCATGAATTTAACATGTGCACTCTAACTATATATAATATGCTTTATTCATTTTTAGTTTAGTTTGCCTTGTAAACAGTGCATAGGTGTTCTCTGAGCTATTTTAGTGAAATCTTTTGTGATATATAGTGATGCCTACCCAAGCCAGACAATCCAAAGCAAGAGCATGGCAATATAGTGCTATTTAGTCTTAGCAAAACTAGAGTCTACCAGAACCACTTCAGCAGGGTTATACTACACAGCACTCTGGCCATGCAGGGCCAGGATGAAACTTTAATCAGGATCAGTATGTTTTATCTTGGGTTCCTTCAAGCAATATATAAAGAATCAAAGTGATATTGGGAAAAACATGGAATGTTTTTATGAGTCATAGAATCAACAAATCAAATCAATCATGATATTTTACCCACCATGCCTATTTTTGATAAATGTGCCCAAATTGATGATAGTGAATATAATGAGCAAAAGGTGAAAGAGGCGAAAAAAGAACAAACCTAAAATATATTATTATCAACATTGAATGGGAATTTTATGATTTTGAGCTTACAGTGTGAAGAACAAGAACTCAAGGGGTAAAATTTGAAATTCTTATTCTCCTTTGTGTAATACTTAAGACATTTTTTCTGTGGTTGATATTTATGTATTGATTATATTTTTATCTTATGATGTATCATAAATATGTTTTACATTTTAGTTATATATAAATATCATTCTCAAGGATGTAAAATCTTAGAAATCTTATGTGCTTACATACACTTTATATATTTGAGTATAAATGAATAGATCTGTCCATCTATCTATTTATGGACACTCCCTTCTTTAAATATACCACAACCATACTAGGTTTATTAAATGTTTTTTAAGTTGAAAGAGTTTAAGCCATTTTAATATTTTTGGGTCTCTCATTTCTATCTTAATAATAGAGAAGACTAGTTAAGCATTCCAGCATGTTGCTTCTAGAAATGGAACCTTTTCGACAGAACAAAAGAATTTTTTAAGAAATATGTTTTAGAAACAGAGGACTTAAGGTCAAAGTGCTATCTTTAAATTTAAAACACATTACTATACTAGCACTTTTTTTAATCTGTTGTCCATATTCCACCCCCTATTCCTGTCACTGAAAGGGCCCAATCTTGTTTGCTGCCATCTTATATTCTATAGTGTGACTTTTATAACTGTAAGTTTTCTAGCAGTACACACAATTATTAGAAATATGCATATTAATTATTGCATTCAAGGAAAGTACTTCAATTCAAATAATACATTTTAATAAAGTCTGTCTGGGATGGTGTATTGCTTTTGGAGGTGAGTGTGGTAAATCCTGTTCATATGTATAGATGTTAGGCTCTGCCCTTGAAATTCTATAATTTTATAAGCAAATGATAAACCAATAGGGAAAACTTAAGAAAGGCTGTAAACTATACTATTCTAGATAGAAATTAATTAAATACAATGCATTATAAACTTTAACCATTTTATTTATATTAGATAAAAGGCTTTTTAAGAGCCAATTTACATTTTTTGCATATGTCAGGAAACAAAAGCTCTATTTTTATGTCTTAGTAGTCTTCTATGTATTCAAATTTATTGGTAGTTTTTCCTAATATGTATCATTCACTAGAGCCTGAAGTACTCATATAAAAATAAATATTGCATGTAGACATTCAGATGACTTCAAATATTTCTGCACTTCACGGTGAATTGCTCATTCACCTGAGTGGTTAACAGTGTCAATGTGTTCAGCATTTTCATATTTAATTGAATAGTTCAACGAGATAATATGCCAGGGCACACACCATCCTGTGAAATCATTCATTGCATTAGGCTTACAATAAATAAAGCAACACTTAAATTCAATGCAGGGACTTTGAGTAAATTATACCCCAAAAAATTAAAGAAAAGGAGACAAGCAAGTAAGGGGCAGGTGGTGAGGGGAGGAGGTGTGAGACAGAGAAGAAAGGTAGGAGAACGGCAGGGAAAAGATTTTGAGAGCTGATACATTAATTCTTAAATAAATCTCATATGCTTAGATGATAAATAATAGTACATAAAACCAGAGAGGGAAAAAAAGGTCATTGTTCAAACATGAATATGGCAAATAATAACTTATTTTGGTATTTTAGCCTAGTTAAAAAGAGACAGGCTTTTTTGGAATAGGCTAGATAGTAACAATCAGACTTCTTTGAGGATCATAAAAAGATTAGTCATATATTTTTAAAAAGTAAACGAACATGACTGTGTTCCAATAAAACTCTATGAATTTTGTAAATAAAATTTAGTTTTATTTGAGGCTGGGATATCAAGTTGGTTTTCAGGGTTCCTTCCTAGTTCATTGCTCAAAAATCACTCCTACCAGCAGGAGTTGGGGGACACATGAGATTCAGGGATCTCACTCAGGTCAGCTATTGGAAGACATTGCTCTACTTACTGTACTATTGCTACAGTCCAATAAGCTATGTTTATAAAATAATGGGTTAACCAGATTTTATCCTGAAGTGACTTATATCTATTTGGTAAAATCAACTCATCCAAAAATTTGAATAGTTTAAAATAATCAGGAAAATATGGATAAGCCCAGTTTGTTAGAAGTTCAGTAATGTCATTAAAGATTATTTTTCTTTAACAAAATGAATAAGGGCAATACATGATTGTGATTCAGGTACACATCTAGATTCAGGCAGTTGCCCTCTGTTACTATCACCTCAGAGTGATCTTAAGACCGCCACTCTTTCAGCATTCTGCTCAATCTTAGTTGTCATTTCTATATTTTATTTTTGGGTGTGTGGTGTTAATAAGGACAGAATAGAAGAGGGTGGAATGGGTAATTAGTGATTTTATTTTGGGGGGATGCTTTACTTGCTTTGATTTTTTGGCTTGTCTTGTATAGTATTGCAGGGTCAGGAATAGAACATAAGACTTCATCCATACTGAATTACATCCCACTTTCTATATATTTCCTGACATTTATTGTATAACCGAAATTTAAAGATAAAACTCTCACCAACAAAATTTTTACTTGGTTTCAGGACATTAAATAACTCTTTGTTATAAAAAGTTGGAAAAAGTTCAAGTACAAAGGGAAGTTTTATTTAGTACAAAAGTCACACAATATGTCAACTTTTCTTTTAGTATAATTTTTAAAATTTAATTTATGCAAATGATTCACAATTAAATCATTATTAACACTGCTAAAGTAATTAATATATTATGGAATGACATCAAAATTAACTTTCTTTGTTCTATCCATTTTATGTTGTGATTAGGAACAATATTTCTAATATTACCAGATTTGAAATATTCTACTGGACTATAATTGATAATAGCATAATAACATCTCTGTGGTTCAAATTAATACAAAGACAGGTGCTCTTAGAAATTCTTTTTCTAAGTTCACGGGCTTGTGCAAGACTTAGAAAACTAAGAGACCAGGGCTTAGGGGGGGGGCTTTTTTGACTGGATAAATGTGTGACCTCTTATAAATGATTTGACAATTTTTGTATTATTTTGTTTTTTAATGAAGTAAGGTAGTATTTATTTAAAAAATTTACTGAGAAAGAGGAGATATGTGTTCAATTGAGAAAGCAGGCTTCTCCAGGATGGAAGTAGACAGTACAGAAACAAACAAGCAAGTGGGATGTTTGTTCAAGGGAGCACAGTGGGTTAAAAGAGCAAACATAGTTTGATATCTGAACAGCATCTGGAAAAAAAACTTGCGACAATAATAATAATAAAAGAAAACTTTTTAGTTATTAATAAAAGTAAAAGTTCTCATAGTTGGGACTCAGTATATATGTATATTTTTCCCTCCATTAAAAAAATGTTTCTTAGAATGCAAGGTTATCAAACCAGGCAATCGGTATAGGAAAACGTCATGGAAAACAAATCCAAAAAGCATTTAAAAGAGGGATCAGCCATCTAAATTAAAATGTTATATAATTATTTATATATTTTGGGAATGTGAATGTGTAACACCTAGAGAAACTCAGGGTTTACTACTGGGTAGAAATTGTTAAGATAATGTTAATGAATTTTCTTCCGGTATTATCTTCTGAGTGTTGTGTTGTTTCTATCCTTACATTTAATACGTTTATCAATTTGGTTTAATTTTTTGGAATGATCAAAGATAGCAATATATATTTTCTTTTCTTTTTTTTAATTTTTCTTTTTTGCTTTTTTTGGGTCAGATCCAGTTATGCTCAGGAGATACTCCTGGCTCTGCACTCAGGAATTACTCCTGGGGGGTGCTGGTGGGACCATATGGAATGCTGAGTCGAACTCAGGTTGGCTATATGCAAGGCAAAAGTGCTATCTCCTGTATTATTGCTCTGGTTCCCTGAATGTGACTCTATTGTCACAGAATCAATTTCTCATATCTAGATGTTTATACTTTTAGTCTTTTTCATGATCTTCTGAATTGTCTAGCACAACTTGTTAAATGAACTACCTTACATTCCATGAGTATTTTGGATCTCATCTAAAATATTACTTGACCATAAATTTCACTGCTTGATTTTATTTTATTTGTCTGAATGTTTGCTTTATTGCCTAAACTATAATGACCTTATTACTTTAACTTATAACACATCTTGGAAATCAGAAAAAAAATGATGCCATTGGAATTCCCATTTGACCCAGACATGTCACGTCTAGACATCTATTTCCAAATCACAAAACCTTTCATTTTAACTTTTTGTTAACTAAAAGCTGACTCCAGCTTTTAGTACAATAGTTAGGATATGGAAGCCATTCAAATGTTTGACAACAGCTGAATGGATAAATACCCGTGGTAATACACATACAATAGAATACTATGCAGTCACAAAGTAACAAAATTGTCACATAACCCAGAGAAACTTGGATGGAATTAGAGGGTATCCTGCTAGGTGAAATAAGCAGAGAAAGAAGAAAAAGCATAACATTAACTCATCTATTTGTGATTTAATTATAAGAGTTCAAGGGCATAGATGATATAAATTAACAATAAATCTTGGACATTGGATTACATACCTGAAAATACCAGGCTGGGGTAGGTAGGAAGAAAAAAAATGTTTAGTTGACTGGAAAAAACATGGAAACATAAGTGGAAAGACTAGAACATATGGTGCTGGTGAAAGGAGGTAGCATTGGCCACATAACAGTAGTTTTTAACCAAAAAATATGGAATGAATGGCTGAGGAGGAAGGAGTTTTCAAACAAAAAAAATACTGAGGGAATGGTTGAGAATGAAGGAGTGTTGGACCAGGTCTGACATAGGGACAGAAGTGGAAAATCATAGGCACTTCAGTGGTGGTGGCGTACAATAAACTGTACAATAAACTGTACAATAATAACATAAATTAAACACAATTGTAACTTTGATACCTAAACTATAATTTAAGCTTTAAATAATAAAATGAAAGAATAATCAAATTTAGGGAAAAACACTTGGTGATGCTCAAGGGTATTTCTGACTCTGCATCTAGTAATTACTCTTAGTGGTGCTCAGTGGACCATATGGGATGTTAGGGAGCAAACCTGGGTTGGTCACAAGCAAGGCAAATGCCCTCGCTAGAGCACTATTGCTCCAACTTCAACAAGACTTGTATTTAATTAATATTGGGACCATGAAAAACGATGTTTTAAATATAAATATTGTACTTAAAATCTTGCATTTAACACAGTATTTCATCCTGTACTTAGTTAAGTAGATTTATTCTTAAAACTACAATCACATGCTAAATTTTAAAATCAAAGGAAATACTGTGTTAGTGGAAAGAGCTAAACCTATATTAGATAAAATATTTATTGTAGATAAAAATATAAATTCATAGATCTATGGAGCCATAGAAATAGTACAGGGTTTAGGTACCTCTGTTTGCAGGCAGCCAATCCCCATTCAATCCCCTCACCCCCCCCCCACCAAATATAGTTCTAACCATCACCAGAAGTTACTCTTGAATACAGAGTTAGAAATAAGCTATGATCCTTGCAATCTGTGACAAATATTTTTAAAAAATCATATAAATGATAAGAATGTCTTTATAATTCATTATTAGGGGCCAGACAGATTATATCATGAGTAGGGTGCTTGTATTACATGTGGTTGATGGCTAACTTAAATTCAATCATCACTATCTATCACTATCTTCCCGTTCATCATCTATTTCCTAGAGCGGGCACCAGTAATATCTCCATATGTCCTGTCTCATGCCAGTAGAGCCAAGGGCATCGGCTTGCAACAGGAACATAAAGAGCCTCAAACCATTATATCGGGTCATTGGAATGACC
>JAJIBD010033621.1:0-51923 GCA_021461705.1 Cryptotis parvus | reverse complement strand
TTCTGTAATCTAGGGTAAAAGTATTTGCTCAACTTTGGTACCTTACATTCCGTTATTATGTGTACCACAGATAAGTGAGCTCATCTGGTATTTGTCCTTTAGACTTACTTCACTTAATATGATGCCTTTCGGATCCATCCAAGTTGCAGTGAATTGAACGATTTCATCATTTCTGTGTTCTTTTGTTCACAATAATAAATGATTTATTGTACTTAAATTTATTTATTTAAATTTCCTGTATTCAGAATAACAAATTTGTTCTGTTGTGCATAAAACACTCTCATTATCCACTCGTTTGTCATTGGGTTAAATCTATATCCCTGCTATTGTCCAGGTGCTGCAATGAACTGTGCTATGTATGTTCTTTTGATAAATGTTTTTTGTTTTTTGTGGTAAGATACCTAGAAGTGGAATTCCTGGACTGATGAAAGCTCTAGTTTTAGCTCTTTGAGAAATCATTATACTGTTTTTCACAGGGATGACCCAGACAACATTCCCACCTGCAGTTGATCATGGTTCTTTCTCTACCACATCCCTATCAACACAGGTTTACAGTCTTTTTGTTATTTACCATTCTCATTGGAGTGTCATATTGATTTGGATTTCTCTTTCAATAAGTGATGATGGCACTTTCATATACCCTATTGGCCATCCATCTGTCTTCTTCAGAGAAATATCTGAGTGTCTTCATTTTTACGCCCCACTTTTGGATATGTTTTTATTTTGGATTATTGATCTTTGTGAGTACTTTTATATCTTGAATAATAACCGCCTTGACTGGTGTTTTGAGTGTATGTATTTTGTCCCATGACTAGAGTGCCTGTTAAGTTTAGCCTGTGTTGCTTTGTCATTCAGAAACTTTTTAATGTTATGTTGTCCCATTTGCTTATTTTTATTTCTGCTGTTTACCAATGAAATCATATAATTTAAGATACATTTGAGGTTCAAGTTTTGGAGCATTCTATCTGTGTTTTCCTCAGTATGTTTTATGGATTCAATTGTGATGTTAAGGTGTTTGCTCCACTTTTAATTGCCTTTTGGTGAGCGGGCGAGATATGGATCCAGCTTAAAATTTTGCATGTGATTATCCAGTTTTACCAATGTCATTTGTTTCAGAGGCTAATTTTTCTCCACTAGCATTAATTTCATTTCTCAAAAATGAGCTGACCATTGTTCTGGAGGTTTATTTAGTTCTTGGTTCTAGTTCATTGGTCAGAGAGCCTATCCTTATCCTATTACTATAGCTTTTAATACAGTTTCAAGTCAGGAAATGAAACCTTCCAGGTTCTTATTTATCAGTATGTCTTTGGCTGTTCAGGCATTTTATGATTCCATACAAACTTTATTAGTCCAGTCTATGTTCTTGAAAATTGCCAATTGAATTTTGATGGGGATTACGTGGAATCTATATAGAATTTGTTTTTTTACATATATAAGTTTATATATAAACTGATACAGTTTTGACAATCATGAATCTTTCAGTCTATAAACATGGAACGTTTTCCTGAGATCGTCTTTAATGTGACTTATAGTTTTTGTGGTATATGTCATTCATATCTTTTGTTTAGTTGATTCCTAGATACTTGATATATTTGAACACTGTTTGGAATGGTGCGGAACTATTTATAGGAATGCGGTTTTCTTTAATTGACTTTGTAGTCTGCTACTTTGCTCTATTTATGTATTGTTTCTAGCTTTTGCTTTTATTTTTTTTTTGGGGGTCGTCACACCCGGCAATGCTCAGGGTTACTCTTGGCCCTTCGCTCAGGAATTGTTCCTGGTGGTGCTCGGGGGACCATATGGGATGCCGGGTATTGAACCTGGGTCGGCTGTGTGCAAGGCACTCCGGCCCCTGTTTCTAACTTTTAAATGAACTCTTTATTGTCTTCTGTGTATATTACCGTGTTATCTTCATTTTGTGATAGTTTGACTTCTCTTCCAATTTGGATTCTTTATTTTGTTTTCAATTTGCATTTTTTTTTTTCTTTTTGGGCCACACCTAGCGATGCTCAGGGGTTACTCCTGGCTCTGCACTCAGGAATTACTCCTGACAATTCTGGGGGACCATATTGGATGCCAGGGATTGAACCTGGGTGAGCCATATGCAAGGCAAATGCCCTACCCTCTGTAGTATCACTCCAGCCCCTCAGTTTGGATTCTTTAAATATTTTTAAAATTATTATTATTATTATTATTATCATTATTATTATTATTTTGAGATTAGAGGCTACTACAAGAGTATCCCACCTGCATGGCAGAGCCTGGCAAGCTACCTGTGTCGTATTTGATATGCCAAATACCAGTAACAATTATAGACCTATTCCCATGACCTGATAGAATGGTTTGAGGTTCTTTATGTTCCTGGAGCGAGTGATGCCCTTGGGCTACACTAGGTTGTGACAGGGCGTATGGAGATGTTACTGGTTGAGCAAATTGATGATAACTTGAAGACAAATGATACAAGTGAAGTGATTATTATTTTGCTTTTTGAGTCATGCCTGGCGATTCTCGGGTGTTACTTCTGGCTCTGCACTCAGAATTACTCCTGGTGGTGCTTGGGGGACCATATAGAGTGCTGGGGATTGAACCTGGGTCGACCACATGCAAGGCAAATGCTGTACCTGCTCTGCTGTCACTCTGTCCCTTTCACTTTAATTCTGTGGTTTGCTAAGTTCCTGATAGGTTTGTTATAGTCATTCAATATTACAGTACCAATCCCACCATCAGTGTGCCCTTCCCTCCAGCATTGTTCCCATTTTCCCAACTGCCCCTTAAGCCCATTCTCTTATCAGGCCTAATAATTTGCTTTTTACTTATTACCACTAAATGGCCAATAAAATTATCAAAATATACTTCTGTAAAGGAAATTTGTGAAAATTGTTATGTCTCACTCTGGGAACATTAAGTCCTTGTCTGAGAGTTTACTAAAGTTATTGTTGCCAGTTGAACCTTCTTTGTTGATGTTTTTGTTTATTGATCATAGTTGGTTTTTGTGTCTCTTTTCCATCTGATTTGTTATGCTCCTACTGGGATGTCAGTATTGTAGAATTTGAAGATGTTTGGAGATGTTCTGTGTTGGCTCACAGCCAAGTTTGTGGTCATGTGCTCTGGAAAATTCAGAATATGTAACTGATCAGCTAGCTTACATGGCAGTGGTTGTGGGATGTGATAGTGCCTGCTAGGTCTTCTGGAATACGGGTGGAGTTAGCTGCCTGTTCCCACTCTGAGAAAACAGAGTTCAAGGTCAAACAAAGTGGTGTACCTGAAATATTTGGTAGTATGGCATCTCTATGGAGCTCAGTCCTGAGGCAATGGAGACTGTCCTTTGGCATGGCTGTAGCTGTTGCAGTGAAAGTGAGGTTGCTGGGGCTCCAGCAAAGTGGGGATTTGGCCTGCCCCCTCTCCTGAGTGCAACCCTGAGTATGGAGCTTGAAAGTGGTGTACCAATTTGGATTTTTTTTCTTTTTCTTGTGTGATTTCTATTACTAGACTCCTAATACTATATTAAATAAAATTGGAAGCAGTGAACATCCTTGCTTTGTGCCTAATCTCAGAGGAAATGCTTTCAGTTTACTTTACATTAAGCATGATATTGGTTGTGGATTTATCATAGATGATCATCACTATTTTTTTTGTTTTAGGTTAAAACTATTGTATTCGGGGCTGGAGCGATAGTCCAGAGGGTAGGGCATTTGCCTTGCATGCAGCCGACCCGGGTTCAATCTTCGGCGTCCCATATGGTCCCCGAGCACCGCCAGGAGTAATTCCTGAGTGCAGAGCCAGGAGTAACCCCTGAGCATTGCCGGGTGTAACCCAAAAAGCAAAAAAAAAAAAATTATATTCATTTTTATGACTGTATGCCAAATAAAACCATCACATTTTAAATCAATATTTATTTACCAAAGTTAACATTTTGGTTCATATATTAACAATTCTGTCTAGTAGCAAAACTAAAGGCTGGATGGGGAAACTATAGAGACAGTCCTGCCAGTAGGGCTTTTGCCTTATATCCAGCTACCCCATATAGACCTCTCAACCCTGACAAGAGTGGTGCCTGAGCACAAGCCAGGAGGAAGCCCTGAGCAGAGCTGTGCGTGGTCAAAAACAAACAAACAAACAAACAAAAAACTAAAGAGGGTGGGCCACATATAGAATTTTGGACAAAAAAGTTGTCTCTTAGTTGTTTTGCTTTTTTTGAGTTTCAGACACCTGTCCTAGTTTAAGATAAATGATTCGAACTGTCAGTGTTTCTAAAAATGCAAGAAATTGCAGTGATTTCACAATAGTTCTCTATTTCTGTTTCAGGAGGGTTTTTTTAACTGCATATATTTTTACTATTTTTTTAAATTATAACATCTTGAGATAGATATTTACAAAGCTGTTCATGATTGGGTTTCAGTCATACAATGTTGCAGCACCCATCCCTCCATCAGTGCACATTTCTCACCACCAGTATCCCCGGATTCCCCTCCCCCTCCCCCTCCCCACTGGTCTATAGCAGGTACTTTGACTCCTCTCTCTCTCTCTCTCTCTCTCTCTCTCTCTCTCTCTCTCTCGCTCTCTCTCTGTCTCTCTCTGTCTGTCTCTCCCTTCTTTTTAGATATTGTGGCTTTTCATAATACTAGTTTAGGGGTTGTCATGTAAATCTCTTTGCCTACATTCAATGCTCAATTCTAGTCTCATCTGGCATTACCATTTCCAATAATTAGTAGCACACTAGTATTCATTTATTTCCCACAAATGAATGCAGTCATTCTTTATCTGTACTTTACCTTCTAACTGATTTCACTGGGCGTGTATGTAACATGTCCATACATTTGTAGGCAAATTTCATGACTTGGTTTGACAGCTACATAGTATTCCATTGTGTTCTTTATCCAATCTTCTGTTTTCAGGCATAGGTTCTTTATCCAATCTTCTGTTTTCTGGCATTAAGGTTGTTTCCAGATTCTGGGTATTGTGAATAGTGCTGCGATGAATATAGAAGTGCAGATGATGTTTCTGCTGTATGTTTTGGGTCTCCAGGGTATATTGCCAGGAGTGGTATTGCTTGGTCAAATCGGAGCTCAATTTTAATGTTTTAATGTTTATGAAACCTCCTTTTCATTCATAAGACAGAGTTCTTTTTTCTTTTTATTTAAGACAGAGTTCTGATTCCCAAATAAACATGTATTGTGACCCAATGATGTGTTCAGTACCTGTATGACAATCTCTAAGGTTATTTGAGATCAAATAACTAAGCCCAGGATTTGAGACGCTAATCAGATCAAGTAGAAAATGAAATCCAATATTATGATTTTCCCTTCATAAAGATCACACTAGCTCTCAGACACCTGACCTTCTGTACCCTCTTCCATCTTTTTTTCTCTTTAGAGTTTTAGATTGCTCAGTACAGTGGGGTGTAAGGGAAGTAGACGTGAGGAAAGAGTGCTTCCACCTCTTTGCTTAACCTGCTTTGACCACAAGCTCTTGGCGAAATGCCTGGCATGAGACAGGACTGTAGCCTGCTCTGAGCACCTACATGGCATGGGCACTCACATCCTGCTATCCCCAGGAGGCAGCCTGTCAAGCTGTGCCTGAAGACCACTTGTTTTGCACAGTGTGGAAGATGATCCAGTCATCTGATTTCTTTAGGGGAACTGTGGACTCAGATTGGAGTGAGGAATTTCTTTTTGCAGAAGAAAATCCTAATCTCAGTACACGCATTCCAGATTCATTGCCTTTCCCTCACAAAAGATAATTTCAGGAGGAGGTAAAATAGTGAAGCTGGATAGTTTTTTCTATTCAACAAAATTTGTTTGGAAAGATATGAGAAGAGAGAAAGAAGGGAAATACTTGATCACGAGAGAACACAGGCTTCTCCAGAGTGAAAATATCAAGCCAAGAAACATAGAGACAACCATGAGATAGGTGAGATACGTATTCAAGAGAAAAAAACTGACTGAAGACTAAGCTGACCATTACTGTCTTTTTTTTTTTTTTTTGACCATTACAGTCTTAAAGAATGTTCCTTCTATCCAATACATAATACTGGATGTTATTAAAGTTTTTTTCTGCATTGATTGATAATTATTACATATTTTATTAGTATTGTGTATTGCATTAATTAATTTGCTTATTTTAAACCGTCCTTGCATTCTTGAAATGACTCCCACTTTATTTAGCACATGGTCTTCCATATGTTTGTGGATTCAGTTTGTTAAGATTTTGTTGAGGATTTTCACATTGATGTTTATTAGGAAAATGGGTCCGAAACTTTCTTTTAATAGTATCTTTATCTGCTTTGTTTTGTTAACTTCACAAAACTTGTTAGGAAGGATTTCTGCTTCCTCAGTACTTTGAGCTTGTAGTAGTAAGTTTTTGAAAATTGATGGAATTTAGCAATCAACTCATGTGGACTAGGACTTGAGGAGATTGCTAGAATCTTGAGGAGATTTCTAATTATTGTTTCAGTTTCCTTGTTTGTAATTGGCCTATTTAGGTTTGCTGTTTCCTCTTCGCTCAGTTTTGGTAGGTTGCGTGATTTCAAGAATCTATTTCCTGTAGGTTCTCTAGCTTATAAAACCAAGATGACTATAAGACCAAGATGACTGCTCTCTAATATCCTGATGGATCGATCACATCTTCCAAAAAGGCAATGGAGAAATTATTCATGAGTTCTACTCGGATCTCTTTGATAGCCATGTCCACCTGCCCACATACCAAATTCCGCAGGATGGATATGTAGTTCCCAACGTACTCCCTTCTGAAATCCGACATGCCATTTCGTCAGTAGAGAAGGGTACAGCACCAGGCCCAGACAAAGTCAGACCTGAACACCTGAAGAATCTGCCATCAGTACTCATCAATACACTATCTCAGTTCTTCACACGCTACCTGTCTGAATGCAAGGTGCCCTCCCAATAGAAAATCAGCAGGACAGTTCTATTGTTCAGGAAGGGAGACATCCACGACATTAGCAACTATTGCCCCATCTGCCTGTTGTCTGTCATCTACAAGCTGTTCACCCGAGTCATCCTGAACAGGATTGGAAGAACATTAGATGAAGGACAACTATGCAAGCAAGCTGGCTTCTGAAAAGGATTCAGCACAATCGACCATATCCACACGGTAACCAAACTCATTGAAGTTTGTAGGGAGTTCAAGATGCCACTCTGTCTCACGTTTATTGTTTTAAAGAAAGCCTTTGATTCTGTGGAGACTGAAGCGGTCATCAAAGCCCCAGCCAAACAGGGCGTTCAAACCCAGTATATCAAGATCCTTCGTGAGCTGTATTACGGATTCACCACCAGGATATCACCATTCTACAAAGAAGTGATCATCAATGTCAAAAGAGGGGTTTGGCATTGATACCATTTCACCAAAACTCTTCAGCGCCACCCTCGAGAACATCATGCGGCAATTAGAATGGGAAGGAATGGGAATGAAGATAGATGGTCAGCAACTACCCCATCTCCGCTTTCCTGATGACATGGTTCTAATAACACCAAACATTAGCCAAGAGGCACAAATGCTGGCTGACTTTGACCGAGAATGTGGAAAGATAGGTCTACAGCTGAATCTGAAGAGAACTATGTTCATGAAAAATGAACTAGTTCCTGAGGCCACATTCACTCTCAATGGAACAAACATCTCTGAATGCAGCAGTTATGTTTACCTAGGTGTTGAAGTCAACATGATGAACGACCTAAAACCTGAGCTGTGCAGGAGGAAGAGAGCGGCATGGATTGCCTTCAAAAGCATCGAAGAAATAGCTAAAAGGACAAAGAACCTCCGGCTCCGGGCACATCTCTTCAACTCCACCGTTCTCCCTGCACTAACATAAGTCTCAGAGCCCTGGGCCCTACGAAAGCAGGATGAGAATGCTATTCGGGTCTCCCAAAGAGGAATCGAAAGAGCTATGCTTGGAATATCACGCCTCACTCAAGTGAAAGAAGGAATCTGGAGCTCTGACCTCCATCGTTGTTCCAGAGTCAGGGACGCTGTCTCCTTTGCCAAGGCATCGAAAATCAGATGGGCTGCACATGTAATGCGATTTGGAGACGACCGCTGGACTAGAGCCCTTACCGACTGGATCCCACAGGACTTCAAAAGATCCCGTTGCTGCCCACTTACAAGATGGTCAGACTTCTTCGTTTAGACCCTGAACGAACGGCTTGGGGCTCTTTGTATTCCTGAAGCAACCATATGCCATTGGGCTACACTGGCATGTGAGAGGGTCCAATGGAAATGTTACTGGTGCCCACTCGAGCAAATCAATGAATAACGGGATGTCAAGTGATCAAGTGATCTCTAGCTTAACAGCATAACTAGTTCTTATTAATATATTTTGAATTTTTGACAGCTTTGTTGTGCTTTCTTTTCTTTCATCTCTTTTCCAATTCATTTGCATACTCTCTTTTTTTTCTCAGAGGTTTCTCCTGATTCTGTATAAAGGAATCATTACTAGTGGTGCTCAGGGGTTCCTATGGGATGCAGGGGATTAATCTGCAGATTAATGCAGATTCGTGCTGATGGAGGCTCTCTGAGCATGGTGGACTTCTATTACAAATTTCCAATAAGGTTTGCTGTGATCCTACTGGCCTGACCTGGCACCCATTGCTTCTCATCTGTCTCTTTTCCTCCTCCTCTCCACTCTCTCTTTTCATCTCCTCCCTCTAAGCTGGGACCAAGGTTGATCTGGGTACCCCTTATTTATTTGTTTGTGTATTTGTAATGCTCAGGGATTATCCTGCAGTGCTTGGGGATCATACGGGGTGCTAGGTATAGAACCTGGGTTGGCCACATGCAAGGCAAAGCGTACTATATACTGTATTATACAGTGATACCCATAGGGTATCACTGTATCACTGTCTTCCCGTTCATCATCGATTTGCTGGAGTGGACACCAGTAACATCTCCATATGTCCTGTCTCATGCTAGTAGAGCCCAAGGGCATCTGCTTGCTCCAGGAACATAAAGAGCCTCAAACCATTCCATAGGGTATCCCACCTAAAAACATTGTATTCCCTCATTCACATATTCTACCACATTTGAGTGATATCCTGCATTTATCCTCCTTCTGGCTTAATTCAATCGATGTCTTCCATTTACATCCATGTTGCCATGAATTGCATGATTCATTTCTAATAGTTGTGTAGTAATCCATTGTGTATATATAACATATCTTCA
This sequence comes from Cryptotis parvus, assembly GCA_021461705.1. NCBI lineage: Eukaryota > Metazoa > Chordata > Mammalia > Eulipotyphla > Soricidae > Cryptotis > Cryptotis parvus. The sequence goes on along the minus strand of JAJIBD010033621.1, from coordinate 42,752 downwards.
CCGTCCACTTCTGTCATTGGACATCTAGGTTGATTCTGAGTCTTTGTTAATATTCTAAGGGCTGCAATGAATATTGGGTGTACATATGTTCTTTTATTTAAATTTAATTTTATTATTTCTCCCACCAAATATTATTACACCATTTTAGACATACAATTGAAAGATGCTCATGTAGAGTTTTGGTTCAACAGTGTTCCAACACCCATCCCTCCACCCAAACCCATCTCCCATCCCCAGTGTCCCCACCTTTCTCCCCCCTCCCGCACTTCAACTACTTGGCGGGTTCTGTATGTAATTTCTTTCCTCTTTATATCTCCTTCCCACCAAACTTTTCTGCTCTTCGTGGAATGCAGTGCATTAAAAGACATTACTGTTTCACTGTTTTAGTGCGTAGCGGCCGCCACGACCTGGGCTCGAACTGGTTTTGCTCTTTTAATCTGGTCGTGAGACAGTTTCCCAGTGTCCGGACATCGAATATGGTGGCTAGTGTGATGGGCGAGTCTCATCCGGCTGCTTCCAGAACCCCCCCAGAGGCGACGGGCCCACTCCCAAAACCTAACTGCCCTCCTCGGGGCTCCATAGTCAGCTGGGCCCGGCGCAAGCCGAGTTCCAGCCTCCCCAGCCGCTTGTGAGGCTCTGCATGTTATGGCCGATGACCCCCAGGCAGCTCCTGGGCGGGGCCACCAGGCTCAATAAAATGGAGGGGGGAAAGGGCGACCCCGATTCCATCTGGCGAATTCCCAGTGATTCCCGCTTCTGGGATTCACCTACCTGGGCTCGAACTGGTTTTGCTCTGTTAATCTGGTCGTGAGGCAGTTTCCCAGTGTCCGGACAGCAAAAATGGTGGCTAGTGTGATGGGCGAGTCTCATCCAGCTGCTTCCGGGACCCCCCAGAGGCGACGGGCCCACTCCCAAAACCCATCTGCCCTCCTCTGGGCTCCATAGTCAGCTGGGCCCGGCGCGAGCTGAGTTTCAGCCTCCCCAGCCGCTTCTGAGGCTCTGCATGTTATGGCCGATGGCCCCCAGGCAGCTCCTGGGTGTGGCCACCAGGCTCAACAAAATGAAGGGGGAAAGGGCAACCCCGACTCCATCTGACGAATTCCCAGTGATTCCCGCTTCTGGGAGCCGCCTACCTGGGCTCAAACTGGTTTTGCTCTGTTAATCTGGTCGTGAGGCAGTTTCCCAGTGTCCGGACAGCGAAAATGGTGGCTAGTGTGATGGGCGAGTCTCATCCGGCTGCTTCTGGTACCCCCAGAGGCGACAGGCCCACTCCCAAAACCCATCTGCCCTCCTCAGGGCTCCATAGTCAGCTGGGCCCGGCGTGAGCCGAGTTCCAGCCTCCCCAGCCGCTTGTGTTGGTGTACATATGTTCTTTGGAATGAATTTGTTTCTGTCCTAGGGATAGATACCCAAAAGTGGAATTGCTGAGTCATTTGGGAACTCAGTTGGACCATTGAGGCATTTCGACCAGTGGTGGCCAAGGGTTCTTTTTTCTACCACATCCCTGCTAATAGAGGTGAAATCCATTCTCATTGGTGGAAGAGATAATTCAATGTTGTTTTGAGGTGGATTTTCCCAGTAATAAATTACTGTAAGCATTTTTTTTTTTTTTGTGTGCCACTGGCCGTCTGTTGGTCTTCTTTAGAGAAGTGTGTTCATTTCCTCTTTCCACTTTTGGATGGGCTTTTAGATTTTTTTGTTTTGATCTTTGCAAGTACACTGTGATAATAAATTTTGTGAGTACTTTGTGATATCCATTATTTTGATGTGCTGAGTGCAAATATTTTCTCCTAATCAGCTGCCTTTTAGTTTTAGCCCATGTTTCTTTTACCATGAAGAAACGTTTTAGTTTGATGTAGTATCATTTGTTTCCTTTTGTTCTAGATCACTGTATCACTGTCTTCCCATTGTTCATTGATTTGCTCTAGTGGGCACTAGTAACATCTCCATTAGTCCTGTCACAAGCAAGTGCAACCCAAGGGCATCTACTTGCTCCAAGGACAGGAGGAGCCCAAAACCATTCTTCAAGTCCTGGAACTGAGGTCCATAATTGTTACTAGTTTTTGGCATAACAAGAAAATAAAACACGGATAGCTTGCCAGGCTTTACCGTGTAGGTGGTGTAGTCTCAGTAGAAGGCTGTCATCTGGAGCATTTACTGATGAAACTTCTTTTGTTCTATAGCTTTTGAAAGTGGCATCATATCACTCCTTTGAAGGCTAGGGTTTGGAGCCTTCTGCCTATATTTTTCCTTACTGTAGTTTATGAATTCAGGTTTGATCTCAAGGTCCAATCCACTTTGAGTTGACTTTGTGTTTATGTAGTTATCCAGTTCATCCAGCACCATTTGTTGGAGAGACTCTTTTTTTTTTTTTTTTTTTTAATTTTTTTTTTAATTTTTTTTATTTTTACAGTTACAAAGATATAAAATTAAAAAGTTCACATTTGGGTTTTCTCACACATGGGGCAGAGCTGTTCCTTGCTCTCCCTGTGCACAGCCGTTCATGAGGCAGTCGGGAGGCATGGCGGGTTCTAGCCCTGACCCACCACCTTGGCAGAGCCTCACAACAAGCCAGACCACCGCTCCTCACTCCCTGGGCGCTGCCATTTTCCACTTCTGGACTTCCCCTCTCGTCAGAACTCCACCCAGCAGACCAGCCCATCACAGCCCGGATCACCGACACCCACCCTGCCGCAGCTTTTTCCTCAATCCGGCCCAGGTATGCTGGTCCAGAGTCTCTCAGACATGGGGCAGAGCTGTTCCTTGCTCTCCCTGTGCACAGCCGTTCATGAGGCAGTCGGGAGGCATGGCGGGTTCTAGCCCTGGCCCACCACCTTGGCAGAGCCTCACAACAAGCCAGACCACCTCTCCTCACTCCACGGCGCCGCCATTTTCCACTTCTGGACTTCCCTCGGCGTCAGAACTCCACCCAGTAGACCAGCCCATCACAGCCCGGCCGCGGGTTCATCAATAAATGCTTTATTTGGAGGTGTTTAAAAGAGTTTGCCTCCCGCTCGACAAGCCTGGCAAGCTTCTCGTGTTGTATATGATATGCCAAATTCCAGTAACAATTATATTAGGTCATTCCCATGACCTAATATAATGGTTTGAGGCTCTTTATGTTCCTGTAGCAAGCCGATGCCCCTGGCTCTACTGGCATGAGACAGGACATATGGAGATATTACTGGTGCCCGCTCTAGCAAATAGATGATCAACGGGAAGATCGTGAGATCGTGATCGTGATATTTGGGTTTTGGTCATACAGTGTTCCAGCACCCATCCCGCCATCAGTGCCCATCTCCCAACAGCAACGTCCCCGGTTCCCTCCCCTCCCGCCTGCCCTCGTCCATGGCAGGTTCTTTATTTCTTTCCCTTTCTCTCTCTTTCTCTTTTCCTTCCCTCCAGACTATGGATTACAGAACATACATTAAAAGGTTGTCATGTGTATCCTTTTGCCTCTATTTAATGCTCAGTTCTAGATTGGCATTAGTACCCTCGACAATTGTTAGCACACTATTCCATTTTCTGTCTTACCTAGCCTCTGACTCCCACACGTTTCTGATAATTTCCACCTTTGACAAGACCTCCTGATATGTTTCACTTGACCTTGGATATTGGTATCATAATATGTACATATATATTTATGCCATGCAAGTAAATGCAGTCATTCTGTTTTTGTCTCTCTCCTTCTGGCTAATTTTGCTCAACATAATCTTCTCCATGTCCATTCATTTATAGGCAAATTTTATAACTTCATTTTTCCTAACAGCTGCATAGTATTCCATTGTGTAGATGTACCAAAGCTTCTTTATCCAGTCATCGATTTTCGGGCACTCTGGTTGCTTCCAGATTCTGGCTATTGTGAATAATGCTGCTATGAACATAAAAGTAGGGATGGTGTTTCCGCTGCGTATTTTTGGCTTCCCAGAGTAGATTCCCAGGAGTGGTATGGCTGGGTCAAATGGGAGTTCAATTTCTAGTCTTTGGAGGAAAGTCCATATTGCTTTCCAGAAAGGCTGTACCAGCCGACATTCCCACCAACAATGGATAAGTGTCCCCTTTTCCCCCACATCCACGCCAGCACTTGTTGTTCTTGCTCTTTTGAATATGTGCCAGTCTCTGTGGTGTAAAGTGGTATCTCATTGTTGTTTTGATTTGCATCTCTCTGATGATTAGTGATGATGAGCATTTTTTCATATGTTTTTTTGCCATTTGAATTTCTTCGTTGCTGAAGTTTCTGTTCATTTCTTCTCCCCATTTTTTGATGGGGTTGTTTGTTTTCTTCTTGTAAAGTTCTACCAGTGCCTGATATATCCTGGATATTAACCCCTTATCAGATGGGTATTGGGTGAATATTCTTTTCCATTCTGTGGGCTGCTTTTGTATCTTAGTCACTGTTTCTTTTGAGGTGCAGAAGTTTTTTTAGTCTCATGTAGTCCCATATGTTTATCTTTTCCTCTAGTTGCTTTGTTAGTGATGTTTCACCTTTGAAGATGCGTTTTTGCTTCAATGTTGTGGAGGGTTTTTCCTATATTTTCTTCAATGTACTTTATGTATTTAAGTCTGATATTGAGATCTATAATCCATTTTGATCTGATTTTTGTGCATGGTGTTAGACACAGGTCCAAATTCATTTTTTTACATGTCGCTGCCCAGTTTTCCCAACACCACTTGTTGAAGAGGCTTTCCTTACTCCATTTTAGACTCGTTACACCTTAAATACTTTTTTAAAAAAACATTTTATTATATCACCATGAGGTAGACAATTACAAAGCTGTTCATGATTGGGTTTCAGTCATAAAATGTTGCAGCACCCATCCCTCCACCAGTACACATTTCCCAACACTATGTCCTCAGTTTCTCTTCCGTACCCCATTGCCAGACTGTTAAATAGGCTCTTTTTTACTGTACTCCCCACTCCCCTCTGAATAGAGTGTCTTCCATTTCATTATTTCATCTCTGCCAGTTGATTGTACATCACTGTATATATTGATTCATTTGAATGCCTAACAAACCGGATAGGATGATTACACTTGAAGAGATGTGGCCCACTGCCAGCAATTTCTATCTTCATTATCTACGCCCCAACATCCACATACAAGGAAGATGAAATTGAGAAATTCTACATGGAACTGGAGGGGTTCTATAAAAAAGATGACACCTTCTACAAGATCATAGTCGGTGATTGTAATGCCAAAATAGGACCAAGAAGATCGGCTGAAGAACTCCACATGGGGGACCCATGGCCTAGAATGGCATGAACAGGGTGAGAGACTATCTGAGGTCATCTTGTCCACCAAGACCATTCATGGGAACTCACAGTTCCAGAAGGCTGAAGCGAAGCGTTTGACATGGGAATCTCCTGGTGGACAGTTTCACAATGAAATTGACCACATCATCTTCAATCGACGGTTTTGCCTGACCGATGTTGCTGTTGTCCCCAAATTCCAAACAGGATCGGACCACCGTCTCCTTCGTGGAAAATTCTACTTCCCGCAATGGGGAGAAAAGGCTGCAAAGTTTAAGAAGAGAACTCCCAGAACGACCACCAACTGGGTACTCTTTGGCACCATTGCAGCAATATGGGAAGATACCATCATTGACGATGTCGATGAAGAATACAACCGACTGGTTCAGCACCTCCATGATTGTGCGAAGAATGCCGAGAGAGCGAAAGACACAAAAGGATTCCTCTCTTCAGAAACTCTTGAGCTCATTCGCCAACGTGGCAAGGTGCGAGCTTCAGGAGACCAAATGCTAACGTCCAAGCTTGCAAATCGGTGCAGAGAAGCGATAAAGGAAAACCTCAAAGAGAGAAGAGCAGAAATACTGGAAGCTGCAGCAGAAGTCGGGAAAAGTATTTGCACCGCCTGCCTGTCCTTCACCAACTATAAGGCCAAGATGACTGCCCTCCAACGCCCTGATGGATCTACAACATCTTCCAGAAAGGCAATGGAGAAGATTATCCATGACTTCTACTCAGATCTCTTTGATAGCCACATCCACCTGCCCACATACCAAATTCCACAGGATGGATATGTCATTCCCAATTTTCTTCCTTCTGAAATCCTACATGCCATGTCATCGGTAAAGAAGGGAACAGCACCAGGCCCAGTCAAAGTCAGACCTGAACACCTGAAGAATCTGCCATCAGTACTCATCAATATACGAGCTTGGCTCTTCACACGCTACCTGTCTGAATGCAAGGTGTCCTCCCAATGGAAAACCAGCAGGACAGTTCTATTGTTCAAGAAGGTAGACATTCACGACATCGGCAACTATTACCCCATCTGCCTGTTGTCCGTCATCTGCAAGCTGTTCACTCAAGTCATCCTGAACAGGATTAGCAGAACACTAGATGAATGACAACCATGCGAGCAGCTGGCTTCCAGAAAGGATTCAGCACAATAGACCATATCCACACGGTAACCAAGCTCATTGAGGTTTGTAGGGAGTAAAAAGATGCTGCTCTGTCTCATATTCGTTGATTTAAAGAAAGCCTTTGATTCTGTGGAGACTGAAGCAGTCATCGAAGCCCTAGCCAAACAGGGTGTTCAAACCCAATACATCAAGATCCTTCGTGAGCTGTATTACGGATTCACCACCAGGATCTCACCATTCTACAAGGAAGTTATCATTGATGTCAAAAGAGCGGTTCGACAGGGTGATACCATTTCACCAAAACTCTTCAGCGCCACCCTTGAGAATATCATGCGCCAATTAGAATGGGAAGGAATGGGAGTGAAGATAGATGGACGGCAACTACACCACCTCCGCTTCGCTGATGGTATCCTCCTAATAACAGCAAACATTAGCCAAGTGGCACAAATGCTAGCTGACTTTGACCGAGAATGTGGAAAGATAGGTCTACAGCTGAATCTAAGAAAACTATGTTTATGAAAAATGAACTATTTCCGGAGGCTCTATTCACTCCCAATGGAACAGACATCTCTCACTGCAGCAGTTATGTGTACCTATGTCCAGAAGTTCACATGATGAACGACTTAAAATCTGAGCTGTTCAGGAGGAAGAGAGAAGCATGGAATGCCTTTAAAGGTATCGAAGAAATAATTAAAAGGACAAAGAAACTCTGGCTCCGGGCACATCTCTTTGATTCCACTGTTCTCCCTGCATTAACATATGCCTTAGAGACCTTGGCCCTATGAAAGCAGGATGAGAATGCTATTCAGGTCTCCCAGAGAGGAATCTATGCTTGGAACATCACGCCTCACTCAAGTGAGAGAAGGAATCGGGGTTCGACCTTCGTCGCTATTCCAGAATCAGGGACGCTGTCTCCTTTGCCAAGGCATCAAAAATCGGATGGGCTGGACATGTAATTCGATTTGGAGAGGACCGCTGGACTATAGCCGTTACGGACTGGATCCCCGGGACGTCAAAAGATCAGTGGCCGCCCACCTACAAGATAGTCAGACTTCGTCAAGATCCTGAAGGAACGGTTTGAGGCTCTTCATATTCCTGAATCAACCAGATGCCATTGGTCTACATTGGTACGTGATAGGGTCCAATGGAAATGTTACTGGCGCCCACTCGAGCAAATCAATGAATAACGGGATTCAAGTGATCAAGTGATATATAGTTGATTGTATACATTTATACTTGCATATTCTGTTCTCATCCATTGTTCAGAGAGTCCAGTACTGTGCTGTTTTGATGATTATGGCTTTATATTATTGCTTTAAGTTAGGTAATGAGATGATTATGGCTTTATAGTTATTGCTTTAAGTTAGGTAATGAGATGTCCTAGTTATTTGTTTTTCACTATGGTTTTGGTATATCATCTCTTTATGATTTCACACAAACTTTCTGATTGACTCTTTAGCCCTTGAAGCATATTGTCTGAATTTGGATTCGGTTGCATTCAATTTATATAATAGTTTAGATAGAATCATTAGTTTGAGAATATTGATTCTTTGAATCAATGAACATGAAATGTTTTTTGTTTTGTTTAATTTATTAAGTGTTTTGAAGTTTCTCGCCTCTTGATAAGTTCATTCTTAAGTACTTGATTATTTTGGGACACTATTTTAAATGTATTAGACTCTTTGATTTTTTTTCTCCTATTATTCCCTTTCATGTTAGAAATGCAATCAGTTTTTGTGTATTGACTTTGTAGCTGACCTCTTTACTGTATTGATTTATTGTTTATAGAAGTATTTTTGTGGACTCTTAGTGTCTTCAGTGTATAATCAGTTCATCTGCAAGTGGAGATCATTTGTCTTCCTGTTTTCCAGTTTGGAACCCTTTGATTTTCTTTTCCTGTCTGGTTACTGTTCCTAGGCCTCCCTCTGTCTTACTCACTCATTGAAGAACCAGCTCCTGGTCTCATTGATTCTTTTTTTTGGGGAATCACACCTGGCAGTGCTCAGGGCTTACTCCTGACTCTGCACTCAGGAATTACTCCTTGCGTTGCTCAGTGGACCATATGAGATGCCAGGGATCACACCCTGGGTTGGCTGCTTGCAAGGCAAATGCTCTACTTTCTCTGCTGTTGCTCCGGCCCATGGTTTCATTAATTCTTTGTATTTTATTTTATTTTTATGCTTTTTGGGGTCACGCATGTCAATGCTCAGAGGTTAATCCTTGCTCTGCACCCTAGAATTACTCCTGTTGGTGCCCGGGGTACCATATGGGATGCCGGTGATCAAACCCTGGTTGGTCACATGAAAGGCAAACTCCCTACCCAGTGGACTATTGCTTCAGCCCCAATTCTTTGTATTCCTTTCTTGGTTCCTATATTGTTGATTTTTGCTTTGGTTTTTATTATTTCTCTTCCTCGTCTAGTTTTTGGTTGGTTGTCCAGACATTTAAGGAGTGCTTTGAGGTTGCTGACATTATCTTTTTCTTCTTTCCTTATGTAGGCCTGTATTGCTGAGTCTCCCTCTTCTCCCTATACTGCTTTTGTAGTATTTATATGGATTTTGGTAACTTGGTTCATTATCATTAATGTCAGGGAATCTGTTTTTTTTTATCCTTTAATTTCCTCTTTAATATGTCTGTTACGTAGCAATATATTGTTCAGTTTCTAGGTATAGCAATTTCTCCCCATCTTTTTTTTGTTTGTTTGTTTGCTTTTGGGCCACACCTGTTGGTACTCAGGGTTTACTCCTGCCTCTGTGTTCAGGATCTGACTTTATATAAGGCAGACATCCGACTCACTGCTTTGGCAACTCACTCTTTTTTTATGATTAATTTCTATCTCCATGATATTGTGGTCTGATAAGATGCTTGGCATGATTCTTGTCACTTGTCTTCCTGTTGTTCATTGATTTGCTTGAGCGGGCACCAGTAACAACTCCATTCTTTGGGAATGAGGTTCATTGTTACTGTTTTGGCATATCGAATACACCACAGGTAGCTTTCCAGGCTCTGCTGTGGCTCTGGTTTCACTATCCAGAGCCCATGGGGCAGAGCCCTGGGTATAGACAAGCCTGTCTCCTGTCTGCCACCTGCCCATGCAGTCAGACACCACAGTCACAGCTGCAACACCTCGAGGTGCAGGACACCATGTTTGTGAATTTATGTACATTAGACTTTGTCATAAAATGTGACTAAAAAGGAACATTATCCTTGAGAATGTTTCTTCTGCACTAGAGAAGACAGGCTTCTTAATGATGGAAGGTCCTGTGTTAACTCTTCCATTCCTCATTTTGGGCTCTTGTGTCTTTACTGTATTTTGTCTAGTGGCTCTGTCCACTAGTGGGGTATTGAAATTTCCCACTACTATTCTGTTTCCATCCATGTGTTTCTCTAGGTTTGTTAGAAAACCCTTTCAAACTTTGCTGACCTCACACTTGGTACACACCAATGTACCTCACACTTGGTACTGACATATGTTGATTAGAGTTAGTGCTTCTTGGTCTCTTGTTCCCTGAATTAGATAAGTAGTGTCTCTCCTTGCCTCTAGCTATTTTTAGATTGAATACAATTTGGTCTGATATAAGTATGATTATTCCAACTTTTTGTTTTGTTTCATGTTCCCTTGGCTTCTATAATTGTTTTCCATGCTTTTACTCTCAGTCTTTGCCTGTCCTGTAAGTTTTAGATGTGTTTTCTATAAGCAGCAAATGGGCAGATTTTGCTTCATGATCCATCCCTCTGTTCTGTGCCTTTTGATGGGAGTGCTTACTCTGTTCACATTCTTTGTATAGCGATTTTATAGAACTTAGTAGGGACATTATTGCTATAAAGGACTGTGTTTTCACTTTACTCTGTGGGGTGGTTGCTTCTATAATTGGTTTTTTGACTTATAAATAGCCTTTCAGTAGTTCATTCAGGGTCAGTTTGGTTATCACAAATGTTGCCAGCTCTTGTTTGTCTTAGGATTTTTTTTTTATCCTTCTCTCCCATATAAATGAGTGGTTTGCTGTGTAGTAGACTCTAGACTGAACGTCTCTTTTGGTAGTTTGAATAGGTCACTCCCCTCTTCCTGCCTATACCACTTTATATGGGAGTTCTGTTGTTATCTCACTAATATTCAAGGGTTCTCTTCTCTCTGCAGCTTTAAGAAGTTTGTCTCTCTCTTTGGTTTTTTGCCACCTTGATGACTACGTGTCTTCACGGTGTTCTGTTTGGGTCTGTTTTGCTTGGGAGTCTTTTGACCTTTTGCATCTGTACTGCTGTTTCCTGACAGAGTGTGGCGAAGTTCTTAGCTATTATCTCTCTCACCTCTCTTTCTTTACCTTTCTTTTACTTCAGCTTCTGGTATTCCTGTAATTCAGACATAATTCTTCTTGTCTTTGATCTTTATTTTTATTAATATTATTATACCATCGTGAGATATACAATTACAAAGATGTTCATAAGATGTTCATATTTGGGTTTCAGTCATACAGTGTTCCAGTCCCCATCCCTCCACCAGTGCCCATCTCCCACCACCAATGCCCCCATTCCCTCCGACCTCCCCTAGCCTGCCTCTATGGCAGGTTCTTTATCTCTTTCTCTTTCTTCCTTCCCTTACACATTGTGGATTACAATACATACATTAAGAGGTTGTCATGTGTATCTTTTGCTGTTAGCAAACTGTTCCATTCTCTGTCTTACCTAGCCCCTGACTCCCACACGTTTTTGATAATTTCCACCTTTGACAAGACCTCCTGATCCATGTTTCGCCTGACCTTGGATATTGGTAGCATAATATGTACATATATAAATTTATGTCATGCAAATAAATGCAGTCATTCTATATCTGTTTTTTTTCCTTCTGGCTAATTTCTCTCAACATGATCCTCTCCATGTCCATCCATTTATATTCTTTCTTTCTTTCTTTCTTTCTTTCTTTCTTTCTTTCTTTCTTTCTTTCTTTCTTTCTTTCTTTTTTTCTTTCTTTCTTTCTTTCTTTCTTTCTTTCTTTCTTTCTTTCTTTCTTTCTTTCTTTCTTTCTTTCTCTCTCTCTCTCTCTCTCTCTCTCTCTCTCTCTCTCTCTCTCTCCCTCCCTCCCTCCCTCCCTCCCTCCCTCCCTCCCTCCCTCCCTCCCTCCCTCCCTCCCTCCCTCCCTCCTTCCTTCCTTCCTTCCTTCCTTCCTTCCTTCCTTCCTTCCTTTTTTTTTGCTTTTTTGGTCACACCCAGCGATGCTCAGGGTTACTCCTGGCTCTGCACTCAGGAATGACGCCTGGTGGTGCTTGGGGGACCATATGGGATGCCAGGAATCGAACTCAGGTCGGTATCCTGCAAGGCAAGCACCCTACCCGCTGTGCTATTGCTCCGGCCCCTATAGGCAAATTTCATAACTTTACTTTTTCTAACAGCTGCATAGTATTCCATTGAATAGATGTGCTAAAGTTTCTTTATCCAGTCATCAGTTCTCAGGCACACTAATTGTTTCCAGATTCTGGCTATTGTGAATAGTGCTGCTATGAAAATGAAAATAAAAGTGCAGATGTTGTTTCCGCTGTGTGCTTTTTGGCTTCCCAGGGTATATCCCCAGGAGTGGTATGGCTGAGTCAAATGGGAGCTAAATTTGTAGTCTTTGGAGGAATGTCCATTTGTCTTTGATCTTTAAATACCTTACATTTTCTTTCTTTTATTCTTGTTTCTTTCGTTTTTGTCTCCTTATCAGTGCTGGTCTGTAGTTTATTTTTCAGTTTTGTCTCTTTAAGACTTTTCCCTTGTGAAATTCTTCTACTCTGGCTTGCTAATGTGTTCTTTAGCTCATTCAATTCCATATGTATGAAATTTCCCATTCTCTGAAAAAAGTTCTTTGAGTTGGTTGAATTTCTCATCTAATGATTCCTAATTTTGCTGACAAGCACTGAATGAGTAATTTCTGTTGCTTATACAGTGAGTTTTGATTTTAGGTCCTCATTGCCCAGGATCAGATTTTTTTTTAATGGGTTTGGGGACTTGTGGGGCATTCTATCGCGACTGCAGTAGGGCTCTTAAGTTTCCCCATTGTTCTTCGAGTTTTATGGGTGCTAATGGTGGAGGTTTAGCTTCCTAGTTATTTTGAAAACTGATCTGTTGAGTTGTTTATACCAAATAGTTACTAACTCTATATCTTGCTATTCAGGTTGTTTTCCTTACAATGCAGTGTTATTTTTTTTTTTTTTTTTTAAATATTTTATTACACCGCCATGTGACATACAACTACAAAGATGTTCTTGTTTGGGTTTCCGTCATACAGTGTTCCAGCACCCATCCCTCCACCAGTGCCCATCTCCCACCACCAATGTCCCCACTTCCCTCCCCCTCCCCCAGCCTGCCTCTATGGCAACCTCTTTATCTCTTCTCTCTCTCTCTTTCTCTCTTCTCTTACACATTGTGGATTGCAATACATACATTTAGAGATTATCATGTATATCTTTTTTCCTATATTCAATGCTCAGTTCTAGGCTGGCATTATCACTTTTGACAAATATTAGCACACTGTTCCCTTCTCTGTCTTACCTAACCACTGATTCCCACATGTTTGTGGTAGATTCCACCTTCTTTTTTTTTAATTGAAAGATGCTCATGTAGAGCTTTGGTTCCACAGTGTTCCAACACGCACCCTCCGCCCAAAACCATCTCCCATCACCAATGTCTCCACTTCCCTCCCCCTCCCGCACCTCAACCACCTGGCGGGTTCTGCATGTCATTTCCTTCCTCCCTACATCTCCCTCCCAAAAAACTTTCCTGCTCTTCATGGAATGCAGTGCACCAAAAGACATCACTGTTTCACTATTTTAGTGGACCGCGCCGCTTGTGGTCGCGCGACCTGGGCTCGAACTGGTTTTGCTCTGTTGATCTGGTCGTGAGGCAGTTTTGCAGTGTCCGGACAGCAAAAATGGTGGCTAGTGTGATGGGCAAGTCTCATCGGGCTGCTTCCGGGACCCCCCGGAGGCGACGGGCCCACTCCCAAAACCCATCTGTCCTCCTCGGGGTTCCATGGTCAGCTAGGCCCGGCGCCAGCCGAGCGCCAGCCTCCCCAGCCGTCCGTGAGGCCCTGTCTGCTGGCCCACGTGCAGCTCCCGGGCAGGACCACCAGGCTCGACAAGATGGAGGGAGGAAGGGACGACCACGCCTCCATCTGACGACTTCCCAGTGATTCCCACCTCTTGGAGCCGCCTACCTGGGCTCGAACTGGCTTTGCTCTGTTGATCTGGTCGTGAGGCAGTTTTGCAGTGTCCGGACAGCAAAAATGGTGGCTAGTGTGATGGGCAAGTCCCATTCGGCTGCTTCCGGGACCCCCCCGAGGCGACGGGCCCACTCCCAAAACCCATCTGCCCTCCTCGGGGTTCCATGGTCAGCTAGGCCCGGCGCGAGCTGAGTGCCAGCCTCCCCAGCCGTCCGTGAGGCCCTGTCTGCTGGCCGCGTGCAGCTCCCAGGCAGGACCACCAGGCTCGACAAGATGGAGGGGGAAGGGACGACCACGCCTCCATCTGACGACTTCCCAGTGATTCCCGCCTCTTGGAGCCGCCTACCTGGGCTCGAGCTGGCTTTGCTCTGTTGATCTGGTCGTGAGGCAGTTTTGCAGTGTCCGGACAGCAAAAATGGTGGCTAGTGTGATGGGCGAGTCTCATCGGGCTGCTTCCGGGACCCCCCGAGGCGACGGGGCCCACTCCCAAAACCCATCTGTCCTCCTCGGGGTTCCATGGTCAGCTAGGCCCGGCGCCAGCCGAGCGCCAGCCTCCCCAGCTGTCCGTGAGGCCCTGTCCAATGCAGTGTTATTTGAATCTGTCAAATAACGACTCAACTGGGTTACCTAAGATTTAAGGATGTATATTACCTGGGAAATAGGAATGCTACCTCCCACCAGCCTTCATCATAAGAGATAATATGTAGTAATATCTTCACATGGATACACTAGTGTCCTCAGCATTTCCTGCTTGAAGTTGGCTGATGTGATTAGGGGTAAATTCCTGGCCTGTGGTATGGTATCACTGCTCTGGACAGAAGGCTTGGGTCCGGGGCTTTCTGCTTGGGACTTTGTGGGTTTTGGGGTTGGGGAGGGTCAGGTCCAGACTCTGACTCTTTTTTTTTTTTTTTTTTTTGCTTTTTCAGTCACACCCGGCAATGCTCAGGGGTCACTCCTGGCTCTTCACTCAGGAATTACTCCTGGCGGTGTACAGGGGACCATATGGGATGCCGGGATTGAACCTGGGTCAGTGGCATTCAAGGCAAACGCCGTTCCGCTGTGCTGTCGCTCTGGCCCCAGACTCTGTGGAGTTGAAGAGATATGCCTGGAGGTGGAGATTCTTTTCTTTTTTGCTATTTCTTAGATGTTTTTGAAGGCATTCCATGCTGCTCTCTTCCTCCTGCGCAGCTCAGATTTTAGGTCGTTCATCATGTTGACTTCTCGACCTAGGTACACATAACTGAAAAATACAAATTAAAATGGCAGTGATATATCACCTTACACTATTAAGACTGGCACACATCAAAGAAAAGCAAAACCAACCAGTGCTGTCATGGATGTGAGAAAAACAGAGGCTTTTGCTAGGAATGCTGACTGGCTCAACTTCTTCGGAAAACAATATGGATCACTCTGTCTTCCCATTGTTCATCGATTTGGTCGAGTGGGCACTAGTAACATCTCCATTAGTCCTGTCACAAGCAAGTGCAACCCAAGGCCATCTACTTGCTACAGGGATAGGAGGAGCCTGAAACCGTTCTTCAGGTTATGGAACTGAGGTCCATAATAGTTACTAGTCTTTGGCATAAAAAGTAAATAAAACACGGTAGCTTGCCAGGCTTTACTGTGTAGGTGGTATAGTCTCAGTAGAAGGTTCTCAACCCGAGCATTTACTGATGAAACTTAAAGGGGGATTATCAGGTTTTCTCTTAGATGGAGCTCTGAGGAACTATGGAGTCTGGATGTTGAGAATGACTAACTGCATGATGTGTGGTTTGCTCTGGCTTCTTGCCAGGCTTCCTGGTATCAGTTAAAACCAGTCTAGAACTGTTTACTATGTATAAATGTGAAAGAAATTGGAAAGAACCTTATGCAAAATTCAGTATCCTATAAAAATTTCATGTGGCCGCTTGCGGCCGTGCCAAGGGACATGTAGATCTGGCGTGATTGGGTCTCTCTCTTCCGGGGCAACTGGCATGGAGGCGGAGAAAAGGGCAGGGCCCAAAACTCCACTCCGAGTCCGGCCAGCATGGTCTGTCTTCCGCTCATGAGAGCATACCCTTGGACTAATGTTGGTCTCGGCCAGAGGATGGCTGAGCCCCTTACTTGGAGGTCAGCTCCATAGGTTGCTTCCACATGGGGCTGGCCGAGCAGCGCAGCTGTGGGTCTGAAGTGGATGGGTCTGGACCTCTTCCGGGGTTGCAAATTAGCTGAGTCTGGCGTGGGTGGGTCTCTCTCTCTTCCAGGGCAACTGGCATGGAGGCGGAGGAATTTCTCCTTTGGATACGGATATTTCTCCAAAAACTAAGAATTGAACTTCCACCCCAACAATTGATTTCTCTTCTTGACACCCTGACTTACAAACTACAAAGTTTTTCACAATACAGTTGTTAAGAGACATTTATCTTTCCGCACCAATCCCACCACCAGTGTGCCCCTACTACCACCAGATACCCTCATCCCTCCCACCTCCTAACCCCCTTCTCCATGCCTGCTCCTTTAACAGGCACTAATTATCTTGACCATTACAGCCCATATAAGGACATGTATTCATAAAGGCATCTTCCAAGGTGAAACATCACTAACAAAGCAACTAGAAGAAAAGATAAACATATGGGACTACATGAAACTAAAAAGCTTCTGCACCTCAAAAGAAACAGTGGCTAAGATACAAAAGCAGTCCACAGAATGGGAAAGAATATTCACCCAATACCCACCTGATAAGGGGTTAATATCTAGGATCTATCAGGCACTGGTAGAACTTTACAGGAAGAAAACAAACAACCCCATCAAAAAATGGGGAGAAGAAATGAACAGAAACTTCAGCAAGAAAGAAATTGAATGGCCAAGAAACATATGAAAAAATGCTCATCATCACTAATCATCAGAGAGATGCAAATCAAAACAACAATGAGATACCACTTTACACCACAGAGACTGGCACATATTCAAAAGAGCAAGAACAACAAGTGCTGGCGTGGATGTGGGGAAAAGGGGACACTCATCCATTGTTGGTGGTAATGCCGGCTGCTACAGCCTTTCTGGAAAACAATATGGACTTTCCTCCAAAGACTAGAAATTGAACTCCCATTTGACCCAGCTATACCACTCCTGGGAATCTACTCTGGGAAACCAAAAATACGCAGCGGAAACACCATCCCTACTTTTATGTTTATAGCAGCATTATTCACAATAGCTAGAATCTGGAAGCAACCAGAGTGCCCGAAAATCGATGACTGGATAAAGAAGCTTTGGTACATCTACACAATGGAATACTATGCAGCTGTTAGGAAAAATGAAGTTGTAAAATTTGCCTATAAATGGATGGACATGGAGAAGATTATGTTGAGCAAAATTAGCCAGAAGGAGAGAGACAGATACAGAATGACTGCATTTATCTGCATAACATAAATATATATGTACATATTATGATACCAATATCCAAGGTCAAGTGAAACATATATCAGGAGGTCTTGTCAAAGGTAGAAATTATCACAAATGTGTGGGAGTCAGAGGCTAGGTAAGACAGAAAATGGGACAGTGTACTAACAATTGTTGAGGGTACTAATGCCAATCTAGAACTGAGCATTAAATAGAGGCAAAAAGATACACATGTCAACCTTTTAATGTATGTTCTGTAATCCATAGTCTGGAGGGGAAGGAAAAGAGAAAGAGAGAGAAATGGAAAGAAATAAAGAACCTGCCATGGAGGAGGGCTGGGGGAGGGGGAGGGAACCGGGGGACGTTGGTGGTGGGAGATGGGCACTGGTGGCGGGATGGGTACTGGAACACTGTATGACCAAAACCCAAATATGAACTTTTTAATTGTATATCTTTGTAATTGTAAAAATAAAAAATTAAAAAAAGATAAAAGAATAAAAGAAAAGAAAAGAATAAAATAAAATAAAAACAAACCTCTTAAAAAATTAAAAAAAAGTCATGACTTTTTTTTCTGGGTTGTTATGTGCTGCCAATTTCTATTCTTGCATTCACTTTCTGAGTTTCTAGAACGTAGTGGGTTTCTACTAGTCAACCCCAGACCCATCACTGCATCTATGGACGACACTTATCTTGAATTTTTCTCAACCTCTGAGCCCGTCCTAAGCATACCTTACGGGCTTCTTTTTGGAAAGACATTTCTCTCCAATGTTCATAGTATCACTATTCACAATAGCACAAATCTGGAAGTAACGTAAGTGTCAAGAACAGATAATTATAATAAAAAACTGCTCTACTATATATACACAATCTATAGGAAAAAGTGAAATCAGGTAGTTCATAGTTACGTGGTGGAACTAGAAGGTATTTTGTTGAGTGAAGTCAGAAGAGAGTCAGTTACAGAATGACAGTTTACCTATGGCAGATATAAAAATCATAATGAGGAGTAACAATGGCCAAAGGGGACAGAGCCGGAGAATTGGTCCGTGGAACTGAGCATTCTAACGGCAGGTGCTGGTTTGGGTGGCTTGGAGGGGACCATGCAACAATGGTGCAGGGAAACATACTCTCTGGTGGGGGTGTGCGGTGTTGCAATATTATATGCAGGACACCCTGTCACAGTATCTCAAATGAAGCAATACAATAACCACCGTTCCCAAAACGAAAGCAAAAACCCACCAAATGCAAAACTCAACTTCCATTTATGAACATACCAAAAAATTATTAGTATATAAGGTTCAATGTGTGGCTGGAGCCATAGCACAGTGAATACGGCATTTGCCTTGCACGCGCCTGACCCGGGTTCGATCCCTGGCATCCCATATAGTCCCACGAGCACCACCAGGAGTAATTCCTGAGCGAAGAGCTAGGAGTAACCCCTGAGCATCGGGTGTGACCCAAAAAGCAAAAAAAAAAAATTTCATTGTAACAAAGGAGGTGAAGGATCTAATTAATGAAAAATGTTATACACTTTGGAAGAAGTTAAAGTCACAAGAAAAGGGAAACATATTCCTTGCATGCAGATAGGAAGAATCAACGTCATTAAACAACCAGCATCTCCAGAGTGATCTACAGATGCAGTATAGTCCCCATTCAGCTTCCATGACATTCTTCTCTCCTCTGTTGTTGCTGTTATAGGGTGGGGAGTCTACCCTGCATTGTTTAAGACTTAATTCTGGCTTTGTGCTCAGAGATCACTGCTGGTGGTGCTCAGGGGCCATATAGGTTTTCCAGATAGAACCTTCGTTGGCTGCATGCAAAGCAAGCACCCTACTTGCTACACTAGCTCTCCCCCACCATCCCCATGGCATTCCTGAAGGATAAGAGCAAGTACTTCTAAAATTTACGTGGAATCATAAAGCCTCCAAAATAACAAAAGAAATTCTAAGATAAAAGAAAATGGGAGGCATTTACATTTCTAGGCTTTAGTCTTTACTACAAAACTCAAGCAATTAAAACTACTTGGTACTGGACTAATCATGAAAAACTCTGTAACTACATATCTGTGATTCAATTGAAAAATAAAACATAACAGAAAACTTGGTACTGGAATGGAGAGAGACTCAGATCAGAAGACTAGAAAGGTCCGAGTCCTCAGATGTTTGGCTAATTAATTTGTGACGAAGTGGTAAAGTATATGAAGTGTAATCATGAGGGCTTTTTCAACAAATGTTAGAAAATTAACTACATGCAAAAAAATGAATTTAGACCCTTATTTCATATGTACAGAATGTAAATGAAAAATCTATTAGCGAGCTTAATGACAGTCTTTTATAAAATACATTGAGGAAAAGTCTTCCTGTTTTCAAGATCATCAGTTCAGGGAAGTCTTCAATAATACAATGTAATTTGTAAAGAAAAGAAAGGGATAAATAAATGACACTATATCAAATTAAAAAGCTTTCACACAGAAAAGAAAATGAAGCAAAGATAAAAAGACACAGCACTAATTGGGAGAAATGCACACAACATATTAAAGGACTAATAGATATAGAAAGCACTCTCTAAGCTCAGCAGTGGCACAAACAGCCGCATCAAAAATGAGGAAGTGGGCCGGAGGGATAGCCCAGTGGTAGGGTGTTTGCCTTGCATGCGGCCTGCCTGTGCCCACCCGTGTTCGATCCTTGGCATCCCATATGGTCCCCGAGCACCGCCAGGAGTAATTCCTGAGTGCAGAGCCAGGAGTAACCCCTGAGCGCCGCCGGGTGTGACCCAAAAAGCAAAAAAAAAAAAAAATGAGGAGGGGAGGTAGATATTTCCTTAAAGAAGACATAAAGATGACCAGTGGGCACATTAAGAAAAAATATTCCTCATCACTGATAGGGATATGCAAGTCAAAATAACAATCGGATTTCATCTCACACCAGGGAGAATGGTTTGTATGGAAACAATAAGTATAGTAAAGGATGTGATGAAAAAGGAACTTTCATTAACTGTTGGTAAGACTGTTGCATAGGTCAACCCATGGGAAAATAGTTTGGTAACTTCTGAAAGTACAAATAGAATTTTCACTTGAGGGGCTGGAGTGATAGTACAGTGGGTAGAGTATTTGTCTTGCACGCGACCAACACAGGTTAGATCCCTAGCATCCCATTTGTTCCCCTGAGCACTGCCAGGAGTAATTCCTGAGTGCAAAGCCAGGAGTAACCCCTGAGTATCGCCGGTGTGACCCAAAAAAGAAAAGAAAAGAATTTCCACGTGAACCAGTGATTCAGTTCCAGGGGTTCCATCCAATATAAAAACATTAATCCAAAAAGACAAATACATGCCTTTATTCAGTGCCATGCTTTTTACAGTAGCCAAGACCTGGAAACAACTCAAGTGCCCTACAGCAAATGAATAGATCCAGAAATAATGGTATATATACACAATGGGATTAAGATAAGAGAAAGGATGAAATTTTGCAGGGCCAGAGCAATAGTCCAGTGGGTAGGGCATTTGCCTTGTGTTGGCTAACCCAGGTTCAATTCTTGGCATCCCATATGGTCCCCGAGCACCAAGAGGAGTAATTCCTGAGACCAGAGTCAGGAGTAACCCCTGAGTATTGCTGGTGTGACCCAAAAAAGCAAAAAAAGCAAAAAGAAAAAAATTGCTATTTGCTGCGTCTTGGATGGAATTGTAGGGTGTTGTGTTAAGTAAAGTGAGTCAGAATATAAAAGATATATATAAATTATCTCTTTCATATTTAGAATATAATGGCACAACATACCTAATGCAAACACATTGCTGAATACACCTGGGAACGAAGGGGTCTATAGGAGGAGGTGTAGGAAAGGGTCCATGGAATAATGGTGGAGCAATCTCGAAACGGTGGTGGAGGGATTGGTATAGCAGTTCTGCAATTTCAATAATATTATAAGCTATGATACCTCCAAAATTTTCTGTGACTTCAGTAGTAGTATTAATTGATATCGCAAAGGGAAAAAAAGGTTGGCCAGGAATATTGCTTAACAGACACAAACTACATTATTTTCTATAATTTGGTGCTCTCAAGTTCATGTACATACATTAGTGACATCTTTTTTCATTTGTTCTTTTTGGGGTCACATCTGGTTCTCAGAACTTTTTTTTCTTACCCTCTTCTCCCATCACCACTATTCTTTCCTCCTTTCCCTATCCATTTCTCCTTTACCCTCTTCTCCCCTTCCTTCCTTCCCCTAACTCTGTTCTCACTCCTGGTGGTCCTCAGGAGAGCATATGCAGTGTGATGCCTGGCTTGATCACTGCAAGGCAAGTTTCTTACAGCCTTTAAGTTTTTTGGTATGTTTTAAGATCACATGTTAGTGCTTTGAGGCTACCCTGGTTCTTTGTTACTCCTCGTACTACTCATGGACCATGCAGTGCCAGGAATCAAACCTTGGCGTTCTATAAAGCTTGCACTCAGTCTGTTGAGCGCTTTCTCTAATCCCTACTTAAGATTTCTTGATTTTGAAAATTTTATTCCCTGCCTGTCCTTTCTTCAGTTGATGATAATGATGTTGTGATGACCAGGAGTTGCACACAGCCTTCATTAGGGTGTTCTTGCAGTTTTAATCGTGGCACATTCTGAAGTTTGGACCATATGCTTGGACACATGGCTGCTAGGGTGGGAATACTTTGTTGAAGTTCGTAAGTTATGGTGGTGCTTTTCAAAGGTTGCACTCTGTTAGTTATGGTGCTGTCACACATGCTTGCCAGTAATAGTGCTCTTCACTGAGGCTCAGCTGTTTTGGTGGTGCCAACTCATGCTCTCCAGAGGTTATATATATATATATATATATATATATATATATATATATATATATATATATATATATATATATATATATATGGATCTTTTTTGGGGTCACACCTGGTGATGTTCAGGGGTTACTCCTGGCTCTACATTCAGTAATTATTCTGGGCATTGCTCAGAGAACCATATGGGATGCCAGAGATCTAACCTGGGTTGGCCATGTGCAAGGCAAATGCCCTACCCACTGTACTATTGCTCTGGCCCCTAACTGGTTATACTTTTTGGCTATGGCACTTGTACATCTTTTTGGCTCAGGTGCCCATTGGGAATGTATCATTTTATGTTGCTCACTTGTATCAGATAAGGTTTAGCTGGAAATCTCTTTGAATGCAAGGATTTACAGACAGCATAGCTCCTAGACTCAAACAGCAAAGCTGCTAGGATTGTGATGTGAGAGATGTTGGATATGTGAATTCATGAACCTGTGCTTGCCATGGAGAGTTCCTCTGTAGGCATTCCTTCTGCTAGCTTTCTGGGCCTTTTATGTAAGACTTTGGTGTATTTTAGATTGGTGCTTCTGTTCCAGGGTCTAGGCAAGTGATCATGTGACTTTGGTAGCAGTATTAACTGATACCTCAGAAATAAATTATCAGTTGGCCCTTTAAGTGTGTCTTTCCCCCAACCTTTTTAGGCATTGAACTCCAGAGATTCATCCTCCTGGGCAGATCTGAGAGGTGCCCACTGTAGGGCACCAAACTTCTCAGATCCCCAGAGGGGTGAAAAAGGGTAGTTCTATGCTTTCAGAATCTTTCCCAGGGATTGAACCCAGGTCGGCCGTGTGCAAGGCAAATTTGCCCTACCTTCTGTGCTATCGCTCCGGATCTTGAATTAATTTTTTTTAAGGGAAACATTGCTTTATTGTATGCTCTCTGTGTTATTGGCCACTTGTTTTTAAATAAACACATATATGTTTGTGTTTTTTCTGGGTGTCCATTTCCATTGATGGGTATCTGTTTTATTTCAGTACTATGTGAGTTTCTGATTACCATAGCTTTTTAATTTTTTTTTTTTCTGTTTTTTTGGGTCACACCTGGCTATGCTCAGGGATTTCTCCTGGCTCTGCACTCAGGAATTACTCCTGGTGGTGCTTTGGGGACCATATGGGATGCCAGGGATGAAACCCAGGCGGCACGGGCCGGCCGCGTGCAAGGCAAATGCCCTACCCGCTGGACTCTCCCTCCGGCCCCAGCTTTTTAAAATTTTGGGCCACACCCAGCAATGCTCAGGACTCATTGGCCCTGCAATTAGGGATCACTTTTAGTGGTGTTTGGTGGGGAACCATATGTGGTGTTGGGGATCAAACCCAGGCCAGGCAGTTGTCCATCTACTATCACTCTGGCCCAGATTACTATAGCTATTTATTTTAAAATTAAAAATATTAAAAATTGTGGGGGCTGGAGCGATAGCACAGCAGGTAGGGTGTTTGCCCTGCATGCTGCCAACCTGGCTTAGAACCCTGGCATCCCATATGGTTCCCCAGCCACTGCCGGAAGTAATTCCTTTGCAAACAGCCAGGAATAACCTCTGAGCATCTCTGGATGTGACCCCCCAAAAAAAAAAAAGCAAAAAAAAATTGAATCACTGAATTACAAGGTTATTCTTGATTGAGTTCTGGGTATACATTATTCCAGCACCAATTCCCTTTCCTGCTTCAGTAGTATCTACTTCCTCCAATCCCACACCTTCTCTTGCCAGCACTGTTTTCCTCTTGTAGTCACATAGTTTGCAGTGCTGTTGTTGGTAGGGTGTCATATACATAGAGCTTTAGCCCCTTTCAGCACCCCATTCTCTTCCAGGATGACCATTTCTGTATACCATTGTCATAATGTTCTTTTCCCCTAAGCTCTTCACATCCCTGCCCCCAAGTGGCAAACTTCTTACTTAAGACTTTTTTTTTTCCTTTTTTTGGGGTCACACCCGGCAATGCTCAGGGGTTTCTCCTGGCTCTGCACTCAGGAATCATTCCTGGCAGTGCTCGGGGGATATGGGATTCCGGGATCGAACCCTGGCTGGCACAGGCCAGCTGCATGCAAGGCAAACACCCTACCCGCTGGACTATCACCCCGGCCCCAAGATCAGTTTAATAGTCTTTGTTTTTGTTACCTTTGGGCATTTGTTATTTCTCAACTTTGTTTCTTTATATCCATATATGAGAGATCATTCTGTGCTTGTCCCTCTCCTTATGACTAACTTAACTCAGTATTATACTCTCCAGATCCATCCATGTGGCAGCAAATTGCGAGGTTTTATCTTTTCTTACTACGGAGTGATATTCCATTGTGTAGTCTTTTTTTTTTTTTTTTTTTCTTTTCTTTTTTTGGGTCACACCCGGCAATGCTCAGGGTTTCTCCTGGCTCTGCACTCAGTAATTACTCCTGGCGGTGCTGCTCACGGAACCACAGGGATCCTGGGGACTGAACCCGGGCCGGCATGAGCCGGCCGCGTGCAAAGGCAAACACCCTACCCGTTGGACCATCGCTCCGCCCCCATTGTGTATTCTTTGGGCATTTGGGTGGTTTCCACATTTGGGCTATTGTAAATAGTGCTACAATGAATATAGGAGTGCCAGTGTCTTTTTATACATTGTGTTTTGGGACTTGGGATCTAATACAAGAACTGGAATTGTTGGGTCATATGGGAGCTCAATTCCAAGGTTTTTTTTTTTTTTTTTTTTTTTGAGGACTGAGCAAACTATTTTCTCGAAAGACTGGGCCAGTTGACATTCATTCCATCAGCAGTGAGAAAGATCATGTTTCCCTGATTCCATACCAATGCTATAGCTTTTCGTTTATAGCATGTTATTTTTTTCTCTCACAATTTGACTTGCAGTATCACATTTTTCCTGTGTTAGATATACTTTTTCAAAAATGTATAGTTTCTGAGGTGTAGAAGAAAATAGAAGTTACAAATAAGTAATAGGGAATGTTAAAATGAACTTTTTGGTGTTATGCTTGGAGCTCTGTTTATTAATATGAACTTAAATACTTTCTTAAGAAAAAAAAGTACAGATATGGGACCTAAGAGATAGTACAGGGATTTAAGGTTCTTGTTTTGGATGTGGCTGACCTGGTTTGTTCTCCAGCTCTGCCTGGTTCCCAGAGATTTATAGGAAGCAACCTCCAAAGAGAGAGAGGAGTAGCTCCCAGTAGCATTAGGTGTGTCCAATTTTCTTCTCTCCAGTTAGATTCATGAGAGAATAGGAATCAGCTTGTTTGTATGTATTTTTTTAATTTATGCCCTCCAGTGGGTTCTAGGAAAAAGCACACTTAATAGTGAGCATGCTACTGTCAGTTATATGGCCACAGCAAAGAAATACACAGTAGAGTTGACTTCTGCTTATAGCAAAATATTGGTCTTAGGCTGAATTTTAAACATAATTTGCTTATATATCCATAGGTATTATTTGAGTAAATCATAATTAGTTGAGAAAAGAACGATTTCTTAAAGTTATATACCATGTATAGTTTAATTTTTTATTTGCTGTTTAAGCTGCTGAACAGGTTGGACAAATGTTAAGAGTAAGTTTTGAAGTATTTTTTTTAAGTAGCTGTGTTTATTTTTACTCCCCCCCACCCCCCGAGCAATCTTGCAAGAGGCAGATGTGTGACACTTGAATTCAGTGGACGAGCGTGTAGGTGGGTTGGCCAGGAGCCCTCCTCTTGACATAGGCCTCTGGCTTGTCAAGGAATGGCTGGTTCCACGCTGGGCCGTGTTTACTCTTTCGCTTCCAGGAAAAGGGTTTCTTGAGGGAACAACTTTACCTCCAATAACGATTTATTTGGGTCCAGCTGGGTTACATCTCTCCTAGGAAAGGTACTCAATAGCTTGAATTCATCCCATGGAAATCCTTTGGAAGCTACAAAATCAAAGAGGATCTGGAGCTTATTGCTGGCCAGGAAGCGCGCCCAAGGAACTTGCCACTGGGGGGTTCGGATCCGTAGTTTGCTCACAGGCTCAGCATTTTCTTCTTCTGGCTCTGGAGGCAGGGCCTGCTCTAAGGAGAGTCGGATGGCCTCATGCTCCTCTTCTTGTTCTTTGCGAATCTGTTCCAAAACGAAACTGTTCTGCCATCTCTCGTTCATGAGCTTCTTCTCTCTTTGCTCTGTCAGCCTCAAGAGAAAGGCGATAGGCCTCATCTTGCTCTCTCTTCACATTCTCTCTGGCTTTACGTTCATCCTCATCCTTTATATCTTCTTGTTGTTGGGCTGTGAAGATCTCCATTGCAGCCATTAGTCGCATCATTAACTCATCAACAGTTGTGTTACCTTGTATCACATTTAACACTTCATTAGATGATCTCTTTCCCACAATAATCAGAAAAAGTGGAAACTGATCTGTTTTTTGATTCCGAATGGTTTGTGCAACAACACTACCAAAGTGTCTATTGCACACTGTCAGAAATCTGGCTCTGTTGGCGCCCTTTGTCAGATCCCATGCCCAGGTTATAAAAATTTTGACTCAGATAAGAGACAATAGATTCAGCACAAAGCATTTGTGAGCAGAACACGTTGGTTAATAGACTTTCATCATGGTGGAGGTAGATAGCAAGAAGCTTTCTATCTCGGGCTTTCACATAGAAGGCCTCTTGAAAAGCAGCTTCTAAAGAGCCAATAAAAAATACAGGATGGCAGTCACCATATCTTGAAGAAAACTCTGCTGTAAATTGTAATAAGGCATCTCCTTCATTTTCTGCTTTTTCTGGCATCATTGGAGATTTTCTCAAGGCAGATGACGCCATGCCAAATACTTCTCCATCATCCACACCAAATTCCGAGGCATCTTCAAAGTCATCTCCATCACTATCACTAACCATATGAACATCGGTGCTTTGCTCTTCAGACTGTTCCCAGGTCTGTGCAGGTGAAGATCTTCTTCCCACTGTGAGTCGATGGCAGGGATAAGAGAGCCCTGATTCAGCAAGACACATTGAGTCATCTGTGGCAGAAGTTGGCCAGCCTTCCCATAGCTGATGGCGAACAGGGATACTGGTAGGTCATACACGCTTTCTTTACCTCTTGAATGGTGCTGCTTCCTGAGAAGTTCAGGTTGTACTCCCGCTGGACTTCTCGGTGGGTGATGATCAGCATGAAGTTTTGATTTAATGACTCCTGCAGGGCACCAGCATGGCTTGATGATGGTGGTGGCAAGTGTGGTGTAAGCACATAAAGACTTGTCTTTGGCAAGTGTAGTGATTTCAAAACCGCGTTGTCTTCCACATCTCCAGTCTTCCAACCTTTCAACAGCATTTTAGATACAGGTATCTGAAGTTCATTTTCAAGAATCTCTTTAGCTGTCTTCAAGTACCACATCAACATTTCTGTCTCTGTACTCAACCCTAAAGTCCAACATTCGTGGTTGCCTTTCAACAATTTGCCTAGATGGCATTACTGGTCGAAACGCTGAAGTGGGAAGAGGATGCAGAAGCTGGAGGTGGATGACTTGTTGGATCAAATGCAGGTCCTGGTATAGTCTCACCTCCACAGTCACTTTGTAGAATGCCATTTTCCTGGGGTATTACACCATTGATAGCTGCCACTAAGTCCCAATTATTTTGTTCAAGCAATGTAATAGCTTTATCAATGTTTTCAATACCAGTACATGCCTGAAAATCCACCAGGATCATCTCCTGGTCCATGTTGGATGCCATGGCGGCCGCCGACTTCCTAGGCTCCAGGAGCGGAGCGCTGCACCTGGGAGGAAGACGGCGCTCGGGAAGACGGCGCTCTACCTGGGAGGAGGACGGCGCCCAGTAAAGAAGGCATCTACCTGGGAGGAGGGACAAGCGCCTGCGGAAGAGGGCCTCTCACCTGGGAGGGAGTGACCTGGCGCCCCCGGAAGAAGGCATCTACCTGGGAGGAGGACGGGCGCCTGCGGAAGAGGGCCTCTACCTGGGAGGAGGACGGCGCCCGCGGAAGAGGGCCTCTACCTGGGAGGAGGACTGGCGCCCCCGGAAGAAGGCATCTACCTGGGAGGAGGACGGCGCCCGTGAAGAGGGCCCCTCACCTGGGAGGAGGATCGGCGCCTCCGGAAGAGGGCCCCTACCTGGGAGGAGGACGGGCGCCGCGGAAGAGGGCCTCTACCTGGGAGGAGGACGG
Organism: Cryptotis parvus; assembly: GCA_021461705.1. NCBI lineage: Eukaryota > Metazoa > Chordata > Mammalia > Eulipotyphla > Soricidae > Cryptotis > Cryptotis parvus. The sequence continues at coordinate 14,875 of JAJIBD010033621.1, read as the reverse complement.
CGCCCCCGGAAGAGGGCCTCTACCTGGGAGGAGGGACTGCGCCTGGCGGAAGAGGGCCTCCTACCCATGCGAGGAGGACGGCACCTGCGGAAGAGGGCCTCCTACCTGGGAGGAGGACGGCGCCCATGGGAAGAGGGCCTCTACCTGGGAGGAGGACGGCGCCTCGCGGAAGAGGGCCTCTACCTGGGAGGAGGACGGGGGCCTGCGGAAGAGGGCCTCTACCTGGGAGGAGGACGGCGCCTCCGGAAGAGGGCCTCCTACCTGGGAGGAGGACGGCGCCTCCGGAAGAGGGCCTCTACCTGGGAGGAGGACGGCGCCTCCGGAAGAGGGCCTCTACCTGGGAGGAGGACGGCGCCCGGCCGAGAGGGCAGGCGGGGAGCCGCCGGGCGCCAGAGGCGCTAGTCGCTCACGCACTCGGTAACCTTCAGGCGCCCGGGCCGCCCGCCTGCGCCCCACGGAGCCCGCGCCACGGCCCGGGAGGCCCGGGACGCGGAGGCTGGTGTGGATGCGGGTCGGATCTTACAGTCGCCGGCCAGGGTGAGCCAGGGTGAGGGCAGGTTGCGACCGCGCGCCCGGCTGCCTCCAGACGCGGCTGGGCTGGCAGGGGCGGGGAAACCGAGCAAACGAGCCTGCGATCTCCAGGGCCGCCTCCGCCTCCTCCGCTTCCTCCCCGGCCGCCGCCTCCTGAAGTATTTTTTACTTTAGAAAGAAAAAATTATTTCAAAATCCTTTAACATATGTTGGAAATATTATTTGATTATGAAACATCAACAGTGGAATTGAAAGCATACGAACTGCTTTGTTTGATTAAACAATAACTATATTTCTACAAGATAAAATAATAAAAGTAGTAATGAAGACTAAAAAATACAGGATTTAAGGGTAAACATTTTCCATTTTATTGGTAAAGTCTACTAGCGTAGACTGCTATTTTTCATTTGTTACTTGTTCAGTATGAAATACTCTAGAATTTGTGCTGATTTCCGCAGTATACAAGGTAATTGGAATTGTTTTAGAATTTAGATTGTAATCTGCTTTGATAATGAGCTATCATAATGCTGCATACCATAGATGGCTTTTTTTTTTTTGGTGCTTTTTGGGTCACACCAGCAATGCTCAGGGGTTACTCCTGGCTCGGGAATTACTTCTGACGGTGCTCAGGGAACCATAAGGGATGCTGGGGATCGAACCTGGTTAGCTGTATTCAAGGCAAATGCCATACTCTGGTCCTTAGATGGTGTTTTTGGAGACCTGAAATTTAAAGAAGGAAAGAGGGTGGAAAAGACTTTTTTTTTGGTAATATATACACACTGGCTATTAATTTGTGTTTTATTTGCATTTCTTCTCATTTACATCTTACTTATGTGGATGAGTAACATAACCTGTATGTGAATGACATCATTTTCTTACCTGTTTTCACTGCGTGCATTGCGTGGGGCGTGGGAGAACTGAACTGTAGCTGGTATTTTTCTCTAGGGCTTTCTGAAGAAGTGAGTCAATACATTGTTTCTTGTTTTACTTGCTGTCCCTCCCTAATATGCCAGCCCAGGGAGCTTTGGAATTTTCCAGGTACATTATTATAGAAGAGGCTTAAGAGGTGCGCCAGACCGTGGGTTCACTCTCCTTGCGGGAGGGTGCGGGTGAGGGTTCAGAAAAGTATTTAATTCCAAGTGACCTAAATGCAACAGGAGAAAAATAAATTACCAGAAGTAAATATGTACATACTACTGAAAGCCCCTTATTATATTTAAGTACTTTTATATTTAAAAGATGGTTTAAAATGTCAGCTGAGCTTTTCAGCATGAATGTCAACACCTTTATGTGTGCTTGTGCCAAGAACACAGTGTTCTGTTAAGTCATTCAGTAAAGAAGATTCTTGGCATGTTGTCAGCCAGGGTTAAGTTCATTCAGATGTTTCTATGTAGATTTTGAATGGAATGAGAAATGCTTCTCATCTTTGAATGTTAGGTGGGCTTGCAGAATCTATTGTTTTGTTCAGTGCCTCTCATATACAGATACACCCTCTGCTACTGTTATATGCTCAATTTGATACCCATGAAGATCTTAATCTTTACAGGTAATTCCTATGCAGGTAATTCCTAATCTTCATTAGGTTTAGGATTCCTAAAAATCTTCATTAGGTTTTAGATTTCTAATCGTCATTTGGCTTAGGTAATTCCTAATCCTCATAGGTAACTTCCTAAAGCAATTGCCTTGCATTAGTAAATTTATTGAAAAGTTAGGAAATTTATTGAAATTTTTGAATTTTAGGCTAATGTCTGATGTTATTGTGTGTGTATGTGTGTCCTATCACTTTTTTTAAATTGTTTACCATCTACTCTCTCTTAGAAATTAATGTGTAGCAATCACAATCACATTTGTAATGATAGAACATTTAGATCTGGGAGCGTATTTTTATAATTAATCATTAGGGCCAGAGAGATAGTATAGCGGGTAAGGTACTTGCTTTCCATTCCCTGAGTTTGATCCCTAGCATCCCATCTGGTCTCCCAATTTCACCAAGAGGGGTTCCTGAGTGCAGAGCTGGGGAGTTATCCCCTGACCACTGCCTGGCTTGGCCTAAAACAAAACAAACAAAAAGGAGTAATTCTTAAGTTCAGAGCCAGGAGTAACCTTTGAGCACCTTTGGATATCCCCATCAAATTAAAAAAAAGAAATAAAGAACTGTTGGCGCTGTTTGGGGCTGTTTGGAGTCTGTTGGGTTCCCTGGTCGGTGCTTGAGATCAATGACCGTCCCCTCTGACTGATGAGCACAGAAGCACCACCACCAGTTCTTTGAAAGTTCAAAGACTTTCCCAATTTAACTCCATGTTAACTGCTACACACACTCTCCACTCCGGCCAGAAGCCATGCACACTGACAGCCTCTCACACAGGGGAACTGCAAGAGGCTAAATCCTCTTCGATGTTGGGGGCAGGGCATAACCATAGGTTAAAACTGGCTGGCTCTTCTTTTTTTTTTTTTTTTTTTTTTTACATTAGCCAAGTGGCACAAATGCTGGCTGACTTTGACCGAGAATGTGGAAAGATAGGTCTACAGCTGAATCGCCGAACAAAACTATGTTCATGAAAAATGAACTAGTTCCAGAGGCCCCATTCACTCTCAATGGAACAGACATCTCTGAATGCAGCAGTTATGTGTACCTAGGTTCGAGAAATCAACATGATGAAGCGACCTAAAACCTGAGCTGCGCAGGAGGAAGAGAGCAGCATGGAATGCCTTCAAAGGCATCGAAGAAATAGCAAAAAGACAAAAGAACCTCCGGCTCCGGGCACATCTCTTCAACTTCACCGTTCTCCCTGCATTGACATATGCCTCAGAGACCTGGCCCCTACGAAAGCAGGATGAGAATGCTATTCGGGTCTCCCAAAGAGGAATCGAAAGAGCTATGCTTGGAATATCACACGCTACTCAAGTGAAAGAAGGAACCGGGAGTTCTGACCTCCATCGTTGTTCCAGAGTCAGGGACGCTGTCTCATTTGCCAAGGCATCGAAAATCAGATGGGCTGGACATGTAATGCAATTTGGAGATGACTGCTGTACTAAAGCCGTTACCGACTGGATCCCACGGAGCGTCAAAAGATCACGTGGCCACCCACCTACAAGATGGTCAGACTTCTTCAAGACCCTGAACAAACGGTTTGAGGCTCCTCTGTATTCCTGAAGCAACCATATGCCATTGGGCTATACTGACACGTGATAGGATCAAATGGAAATGTTACTGGCCCCCCACTCAAACAAATCAATGAATGTGATGTCAAGTGATCAAGTGAAATTACAAGGATGTTCATAATTGGGTCTCTGTCATACAGTGTTCCAGTACCCATTCCTCCACCAGTGCCCCATTCCTACCACCCACATCTCAAACACTCCCCCCCTACCCAACCCCAGCTTGCCCCTATTGCAGGCACATTTTCTTTCTCTTCTTTTTTTTAATTTTAAATTTTTTATTATATCACAGTGAGATATACAGTTACAAAGATCTTTATAATTTGGTCTCAGTCATACATTGTTCTAGCACCCATCCCTTCACCAGTGCCCCATTCCCACCACCAATGTCCCCTATTCCCTCTCTCCCAGCTCTATAGCAGGCATTTTTTCCTTTCTTCCCTTCTCTCTCTCTGTCTCTCTCTTTGTCTCTTACATTTTCTTTCTCTTTCTATCTTCTCTGTCTTTCTCTATCTCTCTGTCCCTGTATCTCTCTCTCTTTCTTACATTTTGTGGGTTGCCCTACAAATATTAGTGGTTTATGATGTCTCTATGTGCATATTCAATAGTGAGTTCTAGTGTGACATCATCATTCCCCTCGTCCCATAACCTCTCCAGTTTGTTGCAGCTAGAATGATCATGACAGTGTATAAATGTGAAAGATCCTGGAAAGGACCTGGTCCTAAAATCCATTATTGTCTAAGACTGTCAGCACTGCACAGCTGTGGGTCTGGAGTGTCTCTCTTCCGGCTCGTGGCTGTGGTGGTTGGGAGCTTGTAGCCACGAGTACCCACATGGAGTCTGAGGGAATGAGTGAAGGGGCCCAAATCCCTGCTCCAAGTCTGGCCAGCGTGGTCTCCTGCATGCTGAGCAAGCCCTAGGAGCTATATAGGACACGGCCAGGGACTGGCCAAGCCTTTACTGTCCTCTGAACTCCATGGGCTGCTCCACATGAGGCTGAGCTGTGCAGCTGTAGGTCTGGAATGTCTCTCTTCCGCTAGTGGCTGTGGTGGCTAGGTGCTTGTAGTCTGAGGAATGGGTGGGAGGGAGCCCAAATCCCCGCTCCAAGTCCTGCCTGGCTGGCTCTTCAGGTACAAATCCCCAGGGGGCACCATGCCCTGTGGCCCAAGCCTATTGAGAGTCTAAGGCAGAGGATTGCTTTACTCTCTCCTGTTCTGTTAAACAATCATTTCAATGTAATACCTAGTTTTCTTATATAAACACAGTGAGACAAGCATAATAACTATACCTGAGATTAAATATATAGGGTGCTCTTTCTTGGGGGATATCAAATCATATGGTTCAAACTATGCGCCCCTTCCCCAAGATAGATAATTTTCATCACCTTCAGGATCTTGTCTCAATCAGCAAATGGCCTTGTGCTCCAAGGCCAGTCTTAAGTTCTCTGCTCAGCTGCAAGGCCTCCACCTTATCTTAGGTCAGAACAAAAGCTGCTGTTTCTGACCTTTGTTGGGTCAAAAGCAGGTCTTCTGAAAATTGTACCATATTGTAGCCAGGTAGGGCTCTTTTCCTGGTACCATCCAGTCTGTCATAGAGGACACTGCTATAGGAAAATGAGGAATTAGATGCAATCTAAATGGGACTGATAGTTGGATGATGTGGCGGAAGTCCAGGAGTAAGTAATTTAGAGTTAGGTAACTCAGCATTGAGCTGCCCAACCATCTTTTGTGTTTATAGAAGAAACATACCCCTTTGGCTTAAAAATATGCAAAAGGCTATAGGAAGGAGCATATTGGGAGTCTGCTGGGAGCCCTAGCAATGTTGGAGTGCTGGTTCCCTTCTATGTCAAAGCTGGTGGTGGGAGCCGGAGGAATAAAGGCGCTTGCCTTGCATGCGGCCGTCCTGGGTTTGATTCTTTAGCATCCCATATGGTCCCCTGAGTGCCGCTTAGAAGTAAATGCTGAGTGTAGAGCCAGGAGTAACCCCTGAGCATTGCCGCTTGCGACCCAAAAAGCAAAAAAAAAAAAAAAAAGCTGGTGGTCAGATGAAATTCACTTAACTCAGCACAGTTTCAGAAAAAAAAGCTTTACTTAGTCAAATTCTGTCAGTGCAATCCGTGGTCAGGAGAACCCCAAATTTTCAATTCTTGGCTCTATCCACACCATATACTTGAGTCAGGATCCTAAGCCAAGATGGCCACTGGACCCTGAACCATGTACACCAGTTGGAGGTCAGACCCAAACTGGAAGAAAATGGTCGCTTTCCTCTCACATCTTTTGTTCTCAGAAACACACCCAGGGCTTCTAGGCCAGTCCTTCTTGGGCTGGGCTTTCTAGGGACAAAGGCAAGGTATATTCTTTCGAATTCAGGGCTTGCCTTTCTACATGGGCCCAAAGGACAGTATACAAATACAGATCTTCAGGGGTGCTCCTGGCCTAAGCTTAACAAATGCTAATATGCCAGAGCTGACTTGCTGCTATGCAAAACTCCCTTACAAAGTGCTCTGGGGAGGGTGCGACATCTCTGAACCAGAAAGCTTCAGGATATAATTTATAGATGAAAGCATAATATTTCATATCATGAATATATATCCTGCCATTGCCAGTGATGTAGGTGGGTCCCACAGGTGGCTTATGTGGGAGGTGGGAAGGGGAGAGAGGTGGTTGCTTTCTCCCCCAGCCGCCTCTGCCTCCCAGGACCTAGCTGGGCAGGCTAAGGACTGATAAAGTCGCGATGAGCTCCTGCACAGTGTGGGCCTGAGCCAAACCAGTCCCACCACGTGGGCCGCCAAGCCACACCTGATGTCCACTTGATCTCTAGGCACAGGAGTTGATCCCCACACCCGAGATTTCTGGGGAGTCACGGACTCAGGCTGGAACAAAGAATTGCTCTTTGCAGGAAAGGAAAGTCAGTTCTAGGCCTTAACCAGAGTTTCCCCTAGGGTTCTTGTCTTCCTCGCAGAAAAGAATTTTCAGGAGTCTACGAGCAGTGAAGTTTTACAGATTTTATTCAGGAGGTTTTGGAAAAGGGATGGGGGGAGAAAGTAAGAGACAGAGAGTAACATGCTCAAGGGAGAACACGGGCTACCCAAATACAGAGAGCAAGTAAGAGAGAGAGTACACATCTCAAGAGGGGAGATGTGGGCAACACACGTGCTCAGGTGTCGGGACGCCGCTGGGGTCCCCAACAGTGCCGGGAAGCGAGTTCCCTTCTACCTCCCCAAGCCGGCGGGAATGGATGAAAACTCAGGAATCCGGCAGGTTTTAAAATGCTTTACTTATCACAGGTTCAGGCATACAAATTAGCAATAGGAAAAACCCTGTGCTTAGGATTCCTGGCTAGAACCCCAGACATGTGTAGGGCAAGATGGTGGCCACCACATGTTAAGGCCCTGCAAAGAGGAGACAAAGACAAGACTCTCAAGAAGAGTGTGAGCCCAAAAAGAGAGAGCGGAGAGAGAGAGAGGAGAGAGAGAGAGAGAGAGAGAGAGAGAGAGAGAGAGAGAGAGAGAGAGAGAGAGAGAGAGAGAGAGAGAGAGAGAGAGAGAGAGAGCGGGGCGCGCCGAGGCTAGTTTTATATCCCTGCAACTCAGACCTCCCACTATTATGGGAAGCAGGAAGGGTCAAATGCCCTTAGGTAATTTCTCCCAGCACCTCACCTAGGCCCTATTATATGCTAATGTTTTGAGCCAAGATCTGCCTGGAAATGCCCTTCATAGTGTAGAGAAGGGGGTTTCTGAGATGGCATATCTCTGTACCAAAGAACTAATACTAATGTCAGTTAAATATTTCTCCAAGCCTTCACAAGAGTCTCGTCTACTTCACGGTAGTTTTGTATTTTAGTTGCCTTTGAGTTATCAGGGGAGCCATGCTTGCTTGCTTGGAGGCAAACAGCATTTCTCTCTAGTCTAATTACTTAGAGATCCAACGTGGCCAGGCAAATATGCTGGTAAGATCTAGCTAGAAGCGGGTTTCTGAGATGGCATGCCTCTGTACCAAAGACTATACTAATGCCAGTTAAATATTTCTCTAAGCCTTCACAAGAGTCTTGTCTACTTCACGGTAGTTTTGTATTTTGAGTTGCCTTTGCGTTATCAGGGAGCCATGCTTGCTTGCTTGAAGGCAAACAGCATTTCTCTCTGTTCTAATTACTTAGAGATCCAACGTGGCCAGGCAAATATGCTGGCAAGATCTAGCTAGTCCCACGATGATTGTGGTAGCATGAGAGAATATTTATACCAGCCAGTACAGAATACATGGTCAGATAAACTGCCACATTTAAACTACCCCCTATCTACAAAGTGAACTGCAGGGAGGCAATCCAGGGCAGATGCAGAGGTTCTTAGAGGAGTCCTGCAACACTCAGGCACCACATGTGCTCGGCCACAGGGGCTCATGCAGCATATGTGCCCAGGCAGCATGTGTGCACTGTCCTTTGGTTAGGACAGCTTTTATAGATTTCTCCCCAAGGTATTCCCATATGGGGAGTCAACCTAGGTTGCTAGGTCGCTGCCAAGGGAGTAGACTTTAGGAGTGGTCTTCTTTGAAAATCTCCTTTTCTATTTCTTCTTTTTTTTCGTTTGTTTGTTTTTTGGTTCACACCCGGCGATGCTCAGGGGTTACTCCTGGCTCTTTGCCCAGGGAATTACCTCCTGGCAGTGCTCGGGGACCATATGGGATGCCGGGTATCGAACTTGGGTTAGTCACGTGGAAGGCAAATGCCCCTACCCGCTGTGCCTGCTGTACCCGCCTCCAGTCCCAAATCTCCCTTTCTTGACCTCTGTTCCTGCTGGATCGTCTGTCCTGGAACGAGCCGGATTAAGGGGTTGGGCTGAGAAAGGTTGATCCAGGTCCCTCAGCGTTTGTTATTAGTTAATAAGTCTCATCAAGTCTTGGTTCCTAGTTCTAAAATGTGACTCTGGACGGCCTTAGGGCAAGAATTCATTGCCTTGTGGGGACCCCCCTGTCTGCCTACATCACTTGCAGAAAAAGAATTTTCAGGAGTAGAGGAGCAGTGAAGTAAAACAGATTTTATTATGGAGGTTTTAGGACAGGGAAGGAGGAGAAAAGGTGAGAGTAAACGCCACTCAAGGGAGAACATAGGCTTCTCCAGAGGTGGAGAATGAGCCCTAGCTGATTTTAAAGGGGGCTTTTCTTGGGCTGGAATGCTTTGGAATCTTTCTGCTGGCCATCAAAGGTTGATGGTTAAGGGCTGGGAGGAAGAAGGTGGATCCCGCTTCTGGAGGTCTGTTGTTGGTTAATGGGTCTTCTCAAGTCTTCATTCTTGGTTCCAAAAGGTGACAGCATAATGGCCTCAGTTCACTAACATGCAGGCAGGCCCCCCCACCCCCCTCCTGGTCTGCCTGCCTACATCACCAGTATATCTTTAAACCTCCACTAAGGTCCAGAATCTGTCAGAATAATATCGCTCTCTTTGCCTTTAGCATTAGAGTCAAGATCGTTTGCCCAAAGGCAAACTGTCCTGTCACTTTGACCTAGCAGGGTATTCCAGGATGGCATCAAGTGATCTGGAAAAACTACATGTGTCCCCTTTGGGAAACTGTGGGGTTAAGAGAGCTTTTCTGGAGCTAATAAGGTAGAAACAACTTGCTTATAGAAAAAAGTTACGTTATCAACCCAGTTCTGCCCACATTCCTATTGTGCTTTGCTCTGGAAAGGCAGAAAGCAGCTTTAACATATGCTAAATGTTAGCAAGCACCTTAAGCTCAAAAGGGCATTTTCTCCAACAACTCCCTCTTAATTGTTTACCAAAATATAATGCAAAATATTGAACCAACACACATAGAAGATTAAGAAGAAAGGGAACAATTCCAAATATAGAACAATATTATATAGTTTCCGGATCCTAACTTGTTTCTGGACCCAGGGCAAAGTTTGTAACAAAGTGTCTCTGGCTGCCTGATTATGACCGATGGCAGGTTACACTGTCCAAAAATTTGCCAGAGTCAGTCTGCCATGTTTTCAGTAAATAAAGTCATATGTCTGGAACAAGGTCTGAAGAACTGCTTCTGCAACAGCAGCGAAGATCATGGGAATGAGTCCCTGGAGATCAATGATCAGGAACCCTTTGGAATTGTCAGGAATGCTGGAATAGTTATTTGGAGTACTGGTATAGGCATCTGGAATACTGGAACAGAAGTATGTAGTGCTTTCGAACAGGTGTCTGGAACACTGGCATGGGCATGTGGAATGCTGGAAAAGTGTGTCTGGAACACTGGTACTAGCGTGCGCCAAGGCATTGTTAGCAAGGGAATACCGGCACCGAAGCTACTCTTTTTTTTTTTTGCTTTTTGGGTCACACCCGGCAATGCTCAGGGCTACTCTGGCCGGTCTGCACTCAGGAATTACTCCTGGCAGTGCTCATGGGACCATATGGGATGCCGGGATCGAACCCAGGCCGGCACAGGCCAGTCACGGTTCCAGGCAAACGCCTATCCTCGACTTGGCTATCGCTCCAGCCCTGTAATATACTCTTAAGTGAGACAAAAACACTTTCCACGATTAGCCACACTTAGCCATAAATACAGATCATCAGGGTCTTGCAGAAATCTGAGTCTGGGATGGAGAGAAGAACAAAGAAACTTCAATATGGATGGAGTATGATACTGTATGATGTGAGTTCACATTTGATGAGTTCCTATTCGATTGTTGAGTTCCTATTTGATGAGTACGTAGGTCAGCAACAGAAATGATGAATCTAAGAATTTGGCAGTGGTGAAAATTGAGGAGCACGGTAATATTTTAGAAATAACATAGACATAAAGAACTGATGACTGGATAAAGAAACTTTGGTACATCTACCCACAATGAGTACTCATCAGCTGTTAGAAAAAATGAAGTCAGAAATTTGCTCTATAAATGGATGGACATGAAGAGAATCATGTTGAGTGAAATTAGCCAGAGGAAAAAAGAGACAGATATAGAATGACTGCATTTATGATACCAATACCTAAGGTCAGGCAAAAACATGGATCAGGAGGTCTTGTCAATAGGTGGAATCCACGACAAATGTTGGGAGTCAGAGGTTAGGTACAGACAGAGAAGGGGACAGTCCCCGAAAATGGTAATGCTGGCCTAGAACTGAACATTGGATATAGGCATAAAGATACACTTGATAACCTGGATGTAAATACTGCAGTCCACAATTGTAAAGAGAAGGGAAGACAGAAGGAGAGAGAGAAAGAGAAAAGAGAAAAGAACCTGCCTTAGAGGCAGGCTAGGGAATGGGGGAGGAATTGGGGTCATTGGTGGTGGGTAATGGGCACTGGTGGAGGGATCGGTGCTTGGAACGCTGTATGACTGAAACTCAGACATGAATATCTTTGTAATTTTGTATCTCACGGTGGTACAATAAAATAAAGGCCAAAAAGGTAAAAAAAAAAAAAAACAAAAAACATAGACATGAAATTAATCACAAATGTAATGGTGGTCACTACACCCCACACATCGCACACACACACACACACACCGTTGATTGATCAATATATTACAGCTGTAACATTCGACCGCTGTAGGGAATAGATGGTAATGAATCAGAACACACACACACACACACACACACACACACACACAATTGATTGATCAATATATTATAGCTGTACATTTGACCCATGTAGGGTAATAGATGGTAATGAATCAGAACACACACACACACACACCGTTGATTGATCAGTATATTACAGCTGTACAGTTGACCCATGTAGGGTAATGGATGGTAATGAATCAGAACACACACACACACAGGCACACACACACACACACCCCGCTGATTGATCAGGTATATTCCAGCTGCACAGCTGACTCATGTAGGTAAATGGATGGTAATGAATCAGAACACACACACACACACACGCATGGCACACCACACTCGCGCCTTTATTGATCCCAAAGTATATTACAGCTGTACATTTGACCATGTCGAGGTAAATGGATTGGTAAATGGATCAGAAACACACACACACACACACTACACACACACACACACTCCGCTGATTGATCAATATATTGCAGCTGTTACTTTTGACCATGTAGGGTAATAGATGGTACTAGATTCAGGTACACACACACACATACACACACCCACACCCAAGTTGATTGACAGTATATTACAGCTGTACATTCCCAGCTCATAGGGTACTGGATGCTGTAGATCACACACAAACACACACACACACCCCTTGTTAAGTCAGTATAACCATTCGCACGTCTGACCAAGCGAGGGTAAATGGATGGTAAATGAATCAGAACACCCACCGCAAACACACATACACACCCCCGTTGATTGATCAGTCATACAGCTCGTACATTTGACCATGTAGGATAATGGCTGGTAATGAATCAGAACACACACACACACACACACACACACCCCGTTGAGTCGGTATATTACAGCTGTCGCAATTTTGACCAAGTAGGGTAATGGATGGTAATGAATCAGGACACACACTCAACACACACACACACACACACACACACCCGTTGATTACAAGCCGTGTACATTTTTTGACCATGGCGGGTAATGGATGGTAATGAATCCCGAACACACACCTACACAATACATAACACACACACACTCCATTGATTGATCAATATATACAGCTGTAATTTGACCATAGGGTATGGATGGTAATGAATCCCGGAATACACACACACACACACACCACACACACACACACACATCGTTGATTGATCAGTATATTACAGCTTTACATTTGACCATGTAGGGTAATGGTTGAGTAATGAATCAGAACACACACACACACACACACACACACACACACACCGTTGATTGATCAGTATATTACAGCTATACATTGACCATGTAGGGTAATGGATGGTATCGAACCAGAGTGCTTCTTTGAGTATAAAGTCAGCAGATATGATGGTAGAGAATTGTTTACTTTTACTGATTTTGGCTCAAACCCATCAGTGCTCTAGGGGAGTTACCCTGGCTCACACCCAAGTACTCTACCTATGATTGGGGGTATTCCATATGGACTCCATTCCCATAATTCCATATGGAATGCCAGGATTGAACCCAGGGATTAGGCCATAAAGTAAGGACATGTCCCTACTGCTGTGCCATTGCTCTGGCTCAGATGGTGAGAAATTTTTTGTCCTGGCAGTGTGGTAGTGAGAGTCTAAGACATTGAGCACTGAAATTTGGAGTTCCGCTACCGTGTCCTTTCAATCCCTCATTAGCAGTGCAAAAATCCAGTTACTAGCAATACCTCAACATGAATATAAATCACCCACTCAAAGTGTATGCCACCTGCACGGCAAGGCTAGCAAGCTGCCCGTGTCGTGATTTGATATGCCAAATACCAGTAACAATATGTTAGGTCATTCACATGACCCTAATATGATGGTTTGAAACTCTTTATGTTCCTGGTAGCAAGCAGATGCCCTTGGGCTCTAATAGCATAGACAGGACATATGGAAATATTACTGGAGCCGTCAAAGCACCTTGATGATGAGACGGGGAAGATAGTGGAAGTGATAAACGGAAAATCAGATGTTTTGCTTATCAGAGTGCAAGTTATCAGAAAGATATGTTATAAGAAAGATATGTTATAGATATGTTATATAATGACTCAAGAAAGATTTCTTTGAGTCATTTTTTTTTTTCTTCACTTGTTATATTGACTGTACTCTAGAGGAGCATGAATGAAGTGTTTTGTCCCATTAATTCTTCCTTTGGTAGAAATACGTGTGTGCTTATCCTACCTCTAATCAAATTACGCAGGCTGATGTAGATTGGATGCATAGAAATTCTCAGAAGATGTATGAATCTTGGTTTTTATCTTGGTGTTTTTGAGGCTTGTTTTGATGCTTCTTAGAAAACTCCAGGATCAATTCTGAGCAAAGAACAAGGAGTAACTACCCCTGAGTGTCGCGAGCAATTGTCACCTTATCAAGTGTCTTCCCCCGTTGTTCATCGATTTGCTCTAGCTGGCACCAGTAGTGTCTCCAGTCATTGGAATGTAGGCCACTCTTGTTACTTTGTTTCGGGCATATCGAACCACCACTGGTAGCTTCCTCAGGCTCAGCAGTGGCTCCTGGGTTCATCCCAGAGCCAGAAAGCATCACAGAGCTAGGTCTAAGCGTTGCTGGATGTGAACCTTATAAAAGTAAATAAAAAAACAAACAGACAAACAAATAAATATCAGCACAGCTGTGAGACTCCAGTGCTTTTGTGCCTCCTTAGCTGGCGTAATGTCTTGCAAATTCAGGAGCTGTCCCTCTAGACTCTCATGATAAAAGGACTTACTGGGGGTGACAGGTTAGAAGTTAGCAAGCAAGGAGGAGCAGGGAAATTTGCTTAGAGTCAAATTTTAATTTCCCATTGTCACATTTTGGTTATAAGTTACATTCTGTGGAACAATGGAGCAAGATAGCATTCATTTCCCTTTGCGCTACGTGATTTCTGCTTCTTTGTCCTGTTTAATTTGTTTGTTTGTTTTTTGCTTGATAATACACTGGGCAGCAATGCTCAGTTACTCTTGGCTCTACACTCAGGGATTTACTTCCTGGCAGCGCCAGACCATAAGGGGGGATAGACCTAACCCAGGTTTGAATAAGGTTTCTGCAAGGCAATGCCCTACCTGCTGTGCTATTGCTCCGCAGTCCCCTGAGAATTTGGATTTTTTAAAATAATATAAGTGCAGTGAACCTGAACTCATTTTTCATGAATAAAATGCTTTGTTTTGTTTACCAGCTTCGTTTAGGACGCTTGGGCTGCACCATATATTTTAAAAATTCTTACTCCTTGCTCAGGAGTGCACTTTCGGCAGGGCCTCGCAATTATTGCGCAGCTGAGAGTTCAAACGAAGTCTGTCGCCATTTACAAAGCGGCCTTAACTCCTGTACTCGTTCTCTCTGGCTTTTGCTTTCTACTTTGTGTTTTTCTTTTGCTGCACACCTAGCTGCCATGCTCAGGTTACTCCCTGGCTCCCCTTGCGCCCAGGAGTCACCCCTATTAATTTTCTAAGCGTGGGGCCGCGGCAGGGATGCCAGGATTGAACCCAGGTCGTCTGCATGCAAGCGTAAACTACACTGGACTATCGCTTCCTGCCCTTTTGTTCCACCCTTTTTTTTTTTTTCTTTCTTAGGTCACACCCGCAATGCTCAGGATTTCCTCCTGGCTCTGCACTCAGGGAATTACT
>JAJIBD010033620.1:0-37557 GCA_021461705.1 Cryptotis parvus | reverse complement strand
TCGCTGATGGTATCCTCCTAATAATGCAAACACAGCTATGTGGCACAAATGTTAGCTGACTTGACCGAGAATGTGGAAAAGATAGGTCTACAGCTGAATCTTAAGAAAACTATGTTTAAGGAAAATGAAACTATTTCCTGAGGCCTTATTCACCCCAATGGAACAGAGACATCTCTCACTGCAGCAGCAGGTGTACCTATGCTCCAGAAGTTCATGATGAAACGCCTGCTAAAAATCTGGAGTCGTTCAGGAGGAAGAGAGAAGCATGTAATGCCTTTAAAGGTATCAAGAAATAATTAAAAGGACAAAGAAACTCTGGCCCGGGTACATCTGGTTGATTCCACTGTTCTCCTTGCATTAACATATGCCTTAGAGACCTTGGCCCTATGAAAGCAGGGGATGAGAATGCTATCTAGGTCTCCCAGAGGAATCTATGTTTGTAACATCACGCTTCACTCAAGAGAGAAGGAATCCGGGTTACGTGAATTTTCGCTGCTATTCCAGAATCAGGACTGTCCTTTAAGCAAGGCATCAAAAATCGGATGGGCTGGACATAATTGATTTGAGAGAGGACCGCTGGACTATAGCCGCTACGGACTGATCCCCCTGGACGCCAAAAGATCAGTACGCCCACCTACAAGATAGTCGACTTCGCTCAAGATCCTGAAGTAACGGTTTGAGGCTCTTTCATATTCCTGAATCAACCAGATGCTATCGGGTTCACATTGGGTAATGGATAGGCTCCAATGGATGTCACAGCATTGCGCCACTCGAGCAAATCAATGAATAACAACTAAGTGGACTTCTGGCGGATATATAGTTGATTGTATACATTTATACTTGTATATTCTGTTCTCATCCATTGTTCAGGAGAGTCCAGTACTGTGCTGTTTTGATGATTATGGCTTTATATTAATGCTTTAAGTTAGTAATGAGACGATTATGGCTTTATAGTTATTGCTTTGGGTTTGAAAATGAGATGTCCTAGTTATTTGTTTTTCTACTATATGGTTTTGGTATATCATCTCTTTATGATTTCTACACAAACTTTCTGATTGACTCTTTAGCCCTTTTGGAAGTACTATTGTCTGAATTTGATTCGGGTTGTATTCAATTTATATAATAGTTTAGATAGAATCATTATTTGAGAATATTGTGATTGTCTTGAATCAATGAACATGAAATGTTTTTGTTTTGTTTAATTTATTAAGTGTTTTGTGTTTGCATTTGATAAGTCTATTCTTAAGTACTTGATTTTATTTTGGGGACATTTTAAAATGTATTAGACTCTTTGATTTTTTCTCCATTTATTATTCCTTTCATGTTAGAAATGCAATCAGTTTTTAAGTATTGGACTCTTGGTAGCTGGGATCTCTTTACTGCATTGATTTATTGTTTATAGAAGTACTTTTAGGACTCTTAGTGTCTTCAGTGTATAATCAGTTCATCTGCAAGTGGAGATCATTTGTCTTCCTGTTTCTGTAGTTTGGAACCCTTTTTGATTTTTTCCTGTTCAGTTACTGTTCTTGTGCCTCCTCTCTGTCTTGCATTTCACTCATTGAAGAACCAGCTCCCTGTCTCATTGATTCTTTTTTTTGGGAAATCACCTGGCAGTAAGCAGTGCTCAGGGCTTTCATTCCTGACTCTGCACTCAGGAATTACTCCAATTGTTCAGTGGACCATATGAGATGCTTAGGGATCATTGACTCCTGGGTTGGCTGTTTTGTAAAGGCAAATGCTCTACTTTCTCTGCTGTTGTTCCGGCCCATGGTTTCATTAATTTTTGTATTTTATTTTATTTTTTATGTTTTTGGGGTCAATGCAAAGATGTCAATGCTCTCAGAGGTTAAACTCTGCTCTGCACCCTAGAATTGCGCACTGTTCCCTGTTGGTGCCCGGGTACTATATGGGATGCCGTGATCAAAACCTGATCACATGAAAGCGCGCAACCCTACCCAGTGGACTGGCTTCAGCCCCAATTCTTTGTATTCCTTTCTTTGTATTTCCTATATTGTTGATTTTTGCTTTTGGTTTTATATTTCTCTTCGTCTAGCTTCTTTTTAGGTGGTTGGTTGTCCATTTGGGTAAGGGAGTGCTTTGAGTAGTTGCTGACATTATCTTTTTTCTTCTTTCCTTATGTAGGCCTGTATTGTTGAGTCTCCCCTTCTTCTCCCTTTATACTGCTTTGTAGTATTTATATGGATTTTGCAACTTGTTCATTATCACACTGTTTAGGGAAACTGTTTTTTTTTATCCTTTAATTCTCTTTAATATGTCTGTTACGTAGCAATATATTGTTCAGTTTCTAGGTATAGCAATTTCTCCCCATCTTTTTTGTTTGTTTGTTTGCTTTTGGGCCACACCTGTTGGTACTTAGGGTTTACTCCTGCCTCTGTGTTCAGGATCTGACTCTTTATATAAGGCAGACATCCCACTCACTGCTTTGGCAACTCACTCTTTTTATGATTAATTTCTATCTCCATGATATTGTGGTCTGATAAGATGCTTGGTGCATGATTCTTATCACTTGTCTCCTGTTGTTCATTGATTTGCTTGAGTACACTAGTAAATAACTCCATTCTTTGGGAATGAGGTTCATTGTTACTGTTTTGGCATATCAATACACCACAGGTAGCTTTCCAGGTTCCTGCTGTGGCTCCAGCCTCCACTATCCAGAGCCCATGGGGCAGAGCCTCTGGGTATAGACAAGCCTGTCTCCCGTTCAACCTGCCCGATGGCAGTCTGACTACAGTCAAGCAGCTTCGTAACACCCGAGGTGCAGGGACACCATGTTTTTCATGAATTTATGTACATTAGACTTTGTCATAAAATGTGACTAAAAGAAACATTATCCTTGAGAATGTTTCTTCTGCACTAGAGAGAAGACAGGTTTTTAATGATGGAAGGTCCCAGTTAACTCTTCCATTCCTCATTTTGGGCTCTTTCGTGTTCCTACTGTATTTTGTCTAGTGGCTCTGTCCACTAGTGGGTATTGAAATTTCCCCACTACTATTCTGTTTCATCCATGTGTTTCTCTAGGTTTGTTAGAAAACCTTTCAAACTTTGCTGACCTCTACACTCGTTTACACCAATCTTCACACTTGGTACTGACATATGTTCACTAGAGTTAGTGTTTGGTGTCTCTCGTTCCTGAATTAGATAAGTAGTGTCTCTCCTTGCTCCTAGCTATTTTCTTACTGAATGGGCACTGGTCCTCCTCGATATAAGTATAATTATTCCTAACTTTTGTTTGAAGTTCTATGTTCCCTTGGCTTCTATAATTGTTTTCCATGCTTTCACTCTCAGTCTTTTGGGCTTGTCCCTATTTGTAAGTTTTAGATGTGTTTTCTATAAGCAGCAAATGGGCAGATTTTGCTTCATGATCCATCCCTCTGTTGTGTGCCTTTGGATGGGAGTGTTTACTCTGTCTGGCAGTTCTTTTGTATAGCGATTTTATAGAACTTAGTAGGACATTATTGCTATAAAGGACTGTGTTTTTACTTTACTCTGTGGGGTGGTTGTTTGTATAATTGGTTTTTTAATTTATAAATAGCCTTCAGTAGTTCATTCAGGGTCAGTTTGGTTATCATTTTCAAATGTTGCTAGTCTGGTTTGTCTTAGGATTTTTTTTTGTCCTTCTCTCCCATATAAATGGAGTGGTTTGCTGTCTAGTAGACTTAGACTGAACGTCCCTTTTGGTAGTTTGAATAGGGTTACTCTGCTTCCTGCCTATACCACTTATATGGGAGTTCTGTTGTTATCTCACCAATATGTTCACAGGTCTTCTGCAGCTCTTAAGAAGTTTGTCTCTCGCTTTTATTTTTTGCCACCTTGATGACTCACATGCAGTCTTCACGGTGTTCCGTTTTGGGTCTGTTTTGTTTGGGAGTCTTTTTGAATCTTTTGTATCTGTACTGCTGTTCTTTGACAGAGTGTGCCCTTAGATTATTATCTCTCTCACCTCTCTTTCTTTACTCCTTCTTTTACTTCAGCTTCTGGTATTCTGTAATCCAGATTATTCTTCTTAGTCTTGGATCTTTATTTTTATTAATATTATTACATCATCGTGAGATATACAACTCACAAAGATGTCCATAAGATGTTCATATTTGGGCCTCAGCCATACAGTGTTCTAGTCCCCATCCCTCCACCAGCGCCTCCATCTCCCACCATCAATGTCCCCATTCCTCCCGACCTCCTTCCCCAGCCTGCCTCATGGCAGGTTCTTTATCTCTTCTCTTCTTCCTTCCCTTGCACATTGTGGATTACAACACATGTATTAAGAGGTTGTCATGTGTATCTTTTTGCTATGCCAGCGCAAACTGTTCCATTCTCTGGTCTTACCTAGCCCCTGGACTTCAGTCGTCTCTGATACTTCTCACCTTGACAAGACCTCCTGATCCATGTTTCATTCCGACCTTTGATAATCAGCATAATATGTACATATATAAATTTATGTCATGCAAATAAATGCGGTCATTCTATATATCTGTTTTTTTCCTTCTGGCTAATTTCTCTCAACATGATCCCTCTCCATGTCCATCCATTTATATTTTTTCTTTCTTTTCTTTTCTTGCTTTTCTCTCTCTTTCCTTTCCTTTTCTTTCTTTCTTTCTTTCTTTTCTTTTCTTGCTTTCTTTCTTTCTTTCTTTCTTTCTTCTTTCTTGCTTTTCTTTTCTTTCTTTCTTTCTTTCTTTCTTTCTCTCTCTCTCTCTCTCTCTCTCTCTCTCTCTCTCTCTCCCTCCCTCCCTCCTCCCTCTCCCTCCCTCCCTCTCCCTCCTCCTCCCCTCCCTCCCTCCCTCCCTCCTCCTTCCTTCCCTCCTTCCTTCCTTCCTTCTTTCCTTCCTTTTTTTGCTTCTTTGGTCACACTCCAGCGGCCGCTCAGGGTTACCCTGCTCCTGCACTCAGTAATGACTTGGTGGTGCTTTGGGGGACCATATGGTATGCCAGGAATCGAACTCAGGCTCTGTATCCTGCAGCACCTACCCGCTGTGCTATTGCTCCGCCCCTATAGGTAAATTTACACTTTATTTTTTCTAACAGCTGCATAGTATTCCATTGAATAGATGCCGATCCAGCTTCTCACAAGCCCTGTACCACCTTAATTGCTCCTGTGAATCCCACAGACAGAATAGTGCTGCCATGAAAATGAAAATAAAAGTGCAGATGTTGTTTCCGCTGTGTGCTTTAGTCTTCCAAAAGGTATATCCCCAGGAGTAAAGCAAGTTTGATTTTCATAAATGGGAGCCAATCGGTAGTCTTTGTAGGAATGTCCATTTGTCTTTGATCTTTAAATACTCGACATTTCTTTCCTTCTTTTTGATGTTCCTTGTTTCTTTCTTCGTTTTTGTCTCCCTTATCACAAGTGCTGGTCCTAGTTTATTTTCAGTTTTGTCTCTTTGAGATCTTTCTTCTTCCTCAGAAATTCTTCTACTTGGCTTGCTAATGTCTTTTTAGCTCATTCTAACCCAGTATGTATGACCTCCCACTTCTGGAAAAAGTTCTTTGAGTTGGTTGAATCTCTCATCACGATTCTAATTTTGCTGGACAAGCACCGAATGAGTAATTTCTGCTGCTTCTTATGGCTATGAGTTTTGATTTTAGGTCCTCATTGCCCAGGATCAGATTTTTTTTTTTTTTAATGGGTTTGGGACTTCAGGGCATTCTATCGACTGCAGGTAGGCTCTTAAGTTTCCCCATTGTTCTTCGAGTTTTATGGGTGCTAATGGTGGAGGTTTAGCTTAGTTATTTTGAAAACTGATCTGTTGAGTTGTTTATACCAAATAGTTACCTAACTTCATTCCTTATGTTCCAGGTGTGGTTGTTTTTCCTTTCTGACAATGCAGTGTTATTTTTTTTTTTTTTTTAAATATTTTATTACACCGCTATGTGATATACAACTAAGATGTTCTTGTTTGCTCCTACATACAGTGTTCCAGCACCCATCCTCCACCAGTGCCCATCTCCCCACCACCAATGTCCCCACTTCCTCCTCCCCAGCCTGCCTCTATGGCAAGCTCTTTATCTCTTCTCTCTCTCTCTTTTCTCTTCTCTTACACATTGTGGATTGCAATACATACATTTAGAGATTATCATGTATATCTTTTCCTATATTCAATGCTCATAGTTCTAGGCTGTAAGTACTTACTGTTTCTGCGACAAATATTAGTGCACACTGTTCCCTTCTTGGTCTTACCTAACTACCGGATTCCCACATGTTTGTGGTAGATTCCACCTTCTCTTTTAATTGAAGATGCTCATGTAGAGCTTGGTCTCCACAGTGTTCCAACACGCACTCTCCGCCCAAAACCATCTCCCATCACTACTGTTCCACTTCCTCCTCCTGCACTCCTCAAATCCACCTAGCGGACAAGTGCCATCATTTCTTCCTCCCTTACATCTCCTCCCAAAAAACTTTCCTGCTCTTCATGGAATGCAGCACCAAAAGACATCACTGTTTCACTATTTTAGCGGACCCACGTCGTGCTTGTGGTCGCGACCTGGGCTCAACTGGTTTCGCTTCAAGCTAATCTGGTCTAGGTGTGCAGCTTTGCAGCAGTCCGACAGCAAAAATGGAAAGGGTTGGGTAGTGTGATGGGTGCAGTTCGTATCAAATAAGGGTGGTTCCGGGACCCCAGAGGCGACAACACTCCTCCCCAAACCTATCTGTCCTCCTTGGGGTCTCCGCGCCGTATGGTCACTTGGGGCCCGCCAGCTTCGGCCAGCCTCCCAGCCCGTGAGGCCCTGTCTGCTGGCCCACGTGTAGCTCCTCGGCAGACACCCCACCAAAGTCCAGGTTGTAAGATGTAGGAGGAGTACCATCACGCCTCCATCTTGATCTACTTCCCAGTGATTCCCACCCTTTGGAGCCACTACCTGGGCCTCGAACTGGCTTTGGTCTGTTGATCTGGTCGTTAGGCAAGTGCTCTTGCAGTGTCCGGACAGGCAGTACCATGGCTAGTGTGATGGGCAAGTCCCCATTCGGCCAAGCCCTGACTCCCGGAGGCGATCTGCGGCCCAATTCCCCAAAACCCATCTGCCTCCCGGGTTCCATTTGGTTGCCAGGCCCGCGCGAGCTAGGGCCAGCCTCCCCAGCCGCCCGTGAGGCCCTGTCTTCGCTGGCCCGCTGCAGCTCCTAGGCAGGACCACCTGTGTCCCCACAAGATGGAGGGGGAAGGGGACCTACCACGCCCATCTGACTCCAACAACTCCCAGTGATTCCCGCCTCTTGGAGCCGTCATCACCAGGCCTCGAGCTGGCTCTCTTCTCTCTTTGCTCTGTTGATCTGGAGGTGAGGCAATCCAGTGTCCGACAGCAAAATGGTGGCTAGTGTGATGGGCCAGTCTCATCGGGCTGCTTCCGGACCCGGAGGCGACGGAGCCCACTCCCAAAACCCATCTGTCCTCCTCGGGTTCCAAGGTCAGCCAGGCCCGGCCGCCAGCCGAGCGCCAGCCTCCCAGCTGTCCGCGGGGAGGGGCCCTTGTCCAATGGAAAAAAGATTGAATCTGTCAAATAACGACTAACTGCTACTCAGATTTAAGACAGTATTACCTGGGAATAGTGTATGTTACCTCCCACCAGCCTTCCAGTCTATAAGAGATATTGTGTAGTAATATCTTCTGGGGCATGGATACACTAGTGCCTCAGCATTTGCTGCTTCGGGTTGGCTGATGTGATTAGTAAATTCTTGGCCTGTGGTATGGTATCAATGCTCTGGACAGAAGGCTTGGGTCCCGCTTCTTGCTTGGGACTTTGTGGGTTTTAAGATTGGGGAGGGTCAGGTCCAGACCTGACTTTTTTTTTTTTTTTTTGCTTTTTCATAGTCAGCACTGCAATGCGCTAGGGTCATCGGCTCTTCACTCAGGAATTACTCCTGGCGCGCATGGTGTGGGACCATATGGGATGCCGGGGGATTGAACCCGGGTCGGGGCACTAAGGCAACGCCGTTTCCCGCTGTGCTGTCGGTCATTCCCAGACTCTGTGTAGTTGGAAGAGATATGCCGAGAGGTGGAGATTCTTTGCTTTTTGCTATTTCTGTGATGTTTTTGAAGGCATTCCATGCTGTTTCCTTCCCTTCCTCCTGCGCAGCCCAGATTTTAGGTCGCTCAACATGCTGACTTCTCGACCCAGGTACACTATAAATCAAAAACGCAGCACTAAATGGCAAGGATATATCAAATTACACTATTAAGACTGGCACATCAAAGAAAAGCAAACCAACCAGTGCTGTCATGGATGTGAGAAAAAGAGGCTTTTGCTAGAATGCTTCACACTGGGGTCTAACTTCTCCTTCCGAAAACAATATGGACTACTCTGTCTCTCCCATTGTTCATCGATTTGGTCATGAGTGGGCACTAGTAATGTCTCCATTAGTTTCTGTCACAAGCGTGCAACCCAAGGCCATCTACTGCTACAGGGATAGTAGAGGAGCCTGGAAACCGTTTCTTCAGGTTATGAACTAGTTCCATAATAGTTACTAGTCTTTGGCATAAAAAGTAAATAAAACACGGTAGCTTGCCAGGGGCTTACTGTGTAGGTGGTATAGTCTCAGTAGAAGAAAAGCTCTCAACCCGGTAAAGCATTTGCTGATGAAACTTAAAGGGGATTATCAGGTTTCTTAGATAGGGCTCGAGGAATTCTAAGTCTGGATGTTGAGAATGACAAACTGCGTGATGTGTGGTTTGCTTGGCTTCTTGCCAGATAAAGCTTCCAGGTATCAGTTAAAACCAGTCTAGAACTGTTTACTATGTATAAATGTGAAAAAATTGGAAAGAACCTTATGCAAAAATCCAGTATCCTAGGAAAATTTATGTGCGCTGGCGGGCCAATGTACAGCCAAGGGACATGTAGATTCTTGCGATTGGGTCCTCTCTTCGGGGGCAACTGGCATGGAGGCGGAGAAAGGGCAGGGCCCAAAAACTCACTCCAGTCAGCCAGCATGGTCTGTCTTCCGCTCATGAGACATACCTTGGACCTAATGTTGGTCCCGGCCAGAGGATGGCTGAGCCCCCTTGGTTAGGAGGTCAGCTCCATAGGTTGCTTCCACATGGGGCTGGCCGAGCTTAGAGCTAGCTGGGTCTGAAGTAGATGGGTCTGGACCTCTTCGGGGTTACAAATTAGCTGAGTCAGGCGTGGTGGGTCTCTCTCTCTTCCAGGTAACCTGGCATGGAGGCGGAGGGATTTCTCCTTTGGATACGGATATTTCTCCCAAAAAAACTAAATTGAACTTCCCACCCCAACAATTGATTTCTCTTCTTGACACCCTGACTGCTAACAAACTGCAAAAGTTTTTTCACAATACAGTTGTTAAGAGACATTTATCTTTCGCACCATTCTTACCACCAGTGTGCCCTTCTTACTTTCACCACCCAGATACCCCCATCCCTCCCACCTCCTAACCTCTTCCAGTTTTTCAAGCTGCTTTAACAGGCACTAATTATCTTTGACCATTACAGCCCATATAAGGACATGTATTCAAAAGGGGCATGCTTCAAGGTGAAACATCACTAAAAAACAACTAGAAGAAAAGATAAACATATGGGACTACATGAAACTAAAAGCTTCTGCACCTCAAAAGAAACAGTGACTAAGATACAAAAGCAGTCCACAGAATGGGAAAGAATATTCACCCAATACCCACCTGATAAGGGGTTACTATCAGGATCTATCAGGCACTGGTAGAACTTTACAGGAAAACAAACAACCCCATCAAAAAATGGGGAGAAGAAATGAACAGAAACTTCAGCAAGGAAGAAATTGAATGGCCAAGAAACATATGAAAAAATGCTCATCATCACTAATCATCAGAGAGATGCAAATCAAAACAACAATGAGATACCACTTTTACACCACAGAGACTGGCACATATTCAAAAGAGCAAGAACAACAAGTGCTGGCGTGGATGTGGGGAAAAGGGGACACTCATCCATTGTTGGTGGGAATGCCGGCTGGTACAGCCTTTCTGGAAAACAATATGGACTTTCCTCCAAAGACTAGAAATTGAACTCCCATTTGACCTAGCCATACCACTCCTGGGAATCTACTCTGGGAAACCAAAAATACATGGCGGAAACACCATCCCTACTTTTATGTTCATAGCAGCATTATTCACAATAGCCAGAATCTGGAAGCAACCAGAGTGCCCAAAATCGATGACTGGATAAAGAAGCTTTGGTACATCTACACAATGGAATACTATGCAGCTGTTAGGAAAAATGAAGTTATAAAATTTGCCTATAAATGGATGGACATGGAGAAGATTATGTTGAGCAAAATTAGCCAGAAGGAGAGAGACAGATACAGAATGACTGCATTTATTTGCATAACATAAATATATATGTACATATTATGAAACAATATCCAAGGTCAAGTGAAACATATATCAGGAGGTCTTGTCAAAGGTGGAAATTATCACAAATGTGTGGGAGTCAGAGGCTAGGTAAGACAGAAAATGGGACAGTGTGCTAACAATTGTCGAGGGTACTAATGCCAACCTAGAACTGAGCATTAAATAGAGGCAAAAAGATACACATGACAACCTTTTAATGTATGTTCTGTAATCCATAGTCTGGAGGGGAAGGAAAAAGAGAAAGAGAGAGAAAGGGAAAGAAATAAAGAACCTGCCATGGAGGAGGGCTGGGGAGGGGGGGAGGAACCGGGACGTTGGTGGTGGGAGAGATGGGCACTGGTGGCGGGATGGGTGCTGGAACACTGTATGACCAAAACCCAAATATGAACTTTTTAATTGTATATCTTTGTAATTGTAAAAATAAAAAATTAAAAAAAAGATAAATAGAATAAAAGAAAAGAAAAGAATAAAATAAAATAAAAACAAACCTCTTAAAAATTAAAAAAGTCATGACTTTTTTTCTGGGTTGCTATGTGCTGCCAATTTCTATTCTTGCATTCACTTTCTGAGTTTCTAGAAACGTAGTGGGTTTCTACTAGTCAACCCCCAGACCCATCACTGCATCTATGGGGTGACACACTTATCTTGAATTTTTTCTGAACCTCTGAGCCCGTCCCTAAGCATACCCCTTCGGGCTTCTTTTGGAAAGACATTTCTCTCCAATGTTCATAGTATCACTATTCAGCAATAGCACAAATCTAAGTAACTAAGTGTCAAGAACAGATAATTATAATAAAAACTGCTCTACTATATATACACAATCTATAGGAAAAGTGAAATCAGGTAGTTCATAGTTACGTGGTGGAACTAGAAGGTATTTTGTTGAGTGAAGTCAGAAGAGAGTCAGTCACAGAATGACAGTTTACCTATGGCAGATATAAAAATCGTAATGAGGAGTAACAATGGCCAAGGGACAGAGCCGAGAATTGGTCCGTGGAACTGAGCATTCTAACGGCAGGTGCTGGTTTGGGTGGCTTGGAGGGACCATGCAACAATGGTGCAGGGAAACATACTCTCTGGTGGGGGTGTGCGGTGTTGCAATATTATATGCAGGGACACACCTGTCACAGTATCTCAAATGAAGCATACAAAAACCACCGTTCCCAAAACGTAAAGCAAAACCCACCAAATACAAAACTAACTTCCATTTATGAACATACCAAAAAATTATTAGTATATAAGGTTCAATGTGGCTGGAGCCATAGCACAGTGAATCAGCCTTGCACGCGCCTGACCCTGGTTCGATCCCCGTGGCATCCCATATAGTCCCACGAGCACCACCAGGAGTAATTCCTGAGCGAAGAGCTAGAGTAACCCTGAGCATCGGGTGTGACCCAAAAAGCAAAAAAAAAATTTCATTGTAACAAAGGAGGTGAAGGATCTAATTAATGAAAAATGTTATACACTTTGGAAGAAGTTAAAGTCACAAAAAAAGGGAAACATATTCCTTGCATGCAGATAGGAAGAATCAACGTCATTAAACAACCAGCATCCCAGAAAGGATCTTAGTGATGCAGTATAGTCCCCATTCAGCTTCCATGACATTCTTCTCTCCTCTGTTTGTTGCTGTTATAGGGTGGGGAGTCTACCCTGCATTGTTTAAGACTTTAAGTCTGGCTTTGTGGCAGAGATCACTGCTGGTGGTGCTCAGGGCCATATAGGTTTTCCAGATAGAACCTTCGTTTACTGCATGCAGCAAGCACCTACTGTTACACTAGCTCTCCCCCACCATCCCCATGGCATTCCTGCAGGATGTAAGAGCAAGTACTTCTAAAATTTACGTGGAATCATAAAGCCTCCAAAATAACAAAAGAAATTCTAAGATAAAAGAAAATGGGAGGCATTTACATTTCTAGGCTTTAGTCTTTACTACAAAACTCAAGCAATTAAAACTACTTGGTACTGGACTAATCATGAGAAACTCTGCAACTACATATCTGTGATTCCAATTGAAAAATAAAACATAACAGAAAACTTGGTACTGGAATGGAGAGAGACTCAGATCAGAAGACTAGAAAGGTCCGAGTCCTCAGATGTTTGGCTAATTAATTTGTGACGAAGTAAAGTATATGAAGATGTAATCATGAGGTCTTTTTCAACAAATGTTAGAAAATTAACTACATGCAAAAAATGAATTTAGACTTATTTCATATGTACAGAATGTAAATGAAAAATCTTATTAGCTTAGCTTAATGACAGTCTTTATAAAATACATTGAGGAAAAGTCTTCCTGTTTTCAAGATCATCAGTTCAGGGAAGTCTTCAATAATACAATGTAATTTGTAAAGAAAAGAAAGGGATAAATAAATGACACTATATCAATTAAAAGCTTTCACACAGAAAAGAAAATGAAGCAAAGATAAAAGACACAGCACTAATTGGGAGAAATGCACACAACATATTAAAGGACTAATAGATATAGAAAGCACTCTTAAGCTCAGCAGTGGCACAAAACAGCCGATCAAAATGAGGAAGTGGGCTGAGGATAGCCCAGTGGTAGGGTGTTTGCCTTGCATGGGCCTGCCTGTGCCCACCCGTGTCTCGATCCTTGGCATCCCATATGGTCCCCGAGCACCGCCAGGAGTAATTCCTGAGTGCATTAGGAGTAACCCCTGAGTGGCGGGTGTGGAAAGCCCAAAAGCAAAAAAAAGGAGGGAGTAGATATTTCCTTAAAGAAGACATAAAGATGACCAGTGGCACATACAGAAAAATATTCTCCCTCACTGATAGGGATAATGCAAGTCAAAATAACAATCGGATTTCATCTCACACCAGGAGAATGGTTTGTATGGAAACAATAAGTATAGTAAAGGATGTGATGAAAAGGAACTTTCATTAACTGTTGGTAAGACTGTTGCATAGGTCAACCATGGAAAATAGTTTGGTAACTTCTGAAAGTACAAGTAGAATTTTCACTTGAGGGGCAAAGTGAGAGTACAGTGGGTAGAGTATTTGTCTTGCACGTCACCAACACAGGTTAGATCCCTAGCATCCCATTTGTTCCCTGAGCACTGCCAGGGTAATTCCTGAGTGCAGGCGTGAGTAACCCCTGAGTATCGCCGGGTGTGACCCAAAAAGAAAAGAAAAGAATTTCCATGTGAACCAGTGATTCAGTTCCAGGGGTTCCATCCAATATAAAAACATTAATCCAAAAAGACAAATACATGCCTTTATTCAGTGCCATGCTTTTACAGTAGCCAAGACCTGAAACAACTCAAGTGCCCTACAGCAAATGAATAGATCCAGAAATAATGGTATATATACACAATGGGATAAGATAAGAGAAAGGATGAAATTTTTGCAGGGCCAGAGCAATAGTCCAGTGGTAGGGCATTTGCCTTGTGTTGGCTAACCTAGGTTCAATTCTTGGCATCCCATATGGTCCCCCGAGCACCAAGAGGAGTAATTCCTGAGACCAGAGTCAGGAGTAACCCTGAGTATTGCTGGTGTGACTCAAAAGCAAAAAAAAGCAAAAAAGAAAAAAAATTGCTATTTGCTGCGTCTTGGATGGAATTATAGGGTGTTGTGTTAAGTAAGTGAGTCAGAATATAAAAGATATATATAAATTCATCTCTTTCATATTTAGAATATAATGGCACAACATACCTAATGCAAACACATTGCTGAATACACCTGGGAAACGAAGGGTCTATAGGAGGAGGTGTGGAAAGGGTCCCAGGGAATAATGGTGGAGCAATCTAAAAGCGGTGGTGGAGGAGATTGGTATAGCAGTTCTGCAATTTCAATAATATTATAAGCTATGATACCTCCAAAATTTTCTGTGACTTCAGTAGTAGTATTAATTGATATCGCAAAGGGAAAAAGTTTTTAGGAATATTGCTTAACAGACACAAACTACATTATTTTCTATAATTTGGTGCTCTCAAGTTCATGTACATACATTAGTTGCATCTTTTTTCATTTGTTCTTTTGGGGTCACATCTGGTTCTCAGAACTTTTTTTCTTACCCTCTTCTCCCATCACCACTATTCTTTCCCTCCTTTCCCTATCCATTTCTCCTTTACCCTCTTTCCCCTTCCTTCCTTCCCCTAACTCTGTTCTCACTCCTGGTGGTCCTCAGGAGAGCATATGCAGTGTGATGCCTGGCTTGATCACTGCAAGGCAAGTTTCTTACAGCCTTTAAGTTTTTGGTAGTTTTAAGATCACGTAAGTCTTTGAGGCTACCCTGGTTCTTTGTTACTCCTCATTACTCATGGACCATGCAGTGCCAGGAATCAAACCTTGGCGTTCTATAAAGCTGCACTCAGTCTGTTGAGCGCTTTCTCTAATCCTACTTAAGATTTCTTGATTTTTCGAAAAATTTTTATTCCCTGCCTGTCCTTTCTTCAGTTGATGATAATGATGTTGTGATGACCAGGAGTTGCACACAGCCTTCGTTAGGTGTTCTTGCAGTTTTAATCGTGGCACATTCTGAAGTTTGGACCATATGCTTGGACACACATGGCTGCTAGGTGGGAATACTTTGTTGAAGTTCGTAAGTTATGGTGGTGCTTTTCAAAGGTTGCACTCTGTTAGTTATGGTGCTGTCAGCACATGCTTGCCAGTAATAGTGCTCTTCACTGAGGCTCAGCTGTTTTGGTGGTGCCAACTCATGCTCTCCAGAGGTTATATATATATATATATATATATATATATATATATATATATATATATATATATATATATATATATATTTTTTTTGGGGTCACACCTGGTGATGTTCAGGGGTTACTCCTGGCTCTACATTCAGTAATTATTCTGGGCATTGCACAGAGAACCATATGGGATGCCATAGATCTAACCTGGGTGGCATGTGCAAGGCAAATGCTCCTACCCACTGAAATATTGCTCTGGCCCCTAACTGGTTATACTTCTTTGCTATGGCACTTGTACATCTTTTTTTGCTCAGGTGCCCATTGGGAATGTATCATTTTATGTTGCTCACTTGTATCAGATAAGGTTTGAGCTGGAAATCTCTTGAATGCAAGGATTTACAGACAGCATAGCTCTAGACTCAAACAGCAAAGCTGCTAGGATTGTGATGTGAGAGATGTTGGATATGTGAATTCATGAACCTGTGCTTGCTCATGGAGAGTTCCTCTGTAGGCATTCTATTCTGCTAGCTTTCTGGGCCTTTTATGTAAGACTTTGGTGTATTTTAGATTGGTGCTTCTGTTCCAGGGGTCTAGGTAAGTGATCATGTGACTTGTGGCAGCATTGGGATACCTCAAGAAATAAATTATCAGTTGGCCCTTTAAGTGTCTTTCCCAACCTTTTAGGCATTGGAACTCCAGAGATTCATCCTCCTGGGCAGATCTGAGAGGGGTGCCCACTGTAGGGGCACCAAAACTTCAGATCCCCAGGGGGGTGAAAAGGGTAGTTCTATGCTTTCAGAATCTTTCCCAGGGATTGAACCTAGGTCGGCCATGTGCAAGCAAATTTGCCTACCTTCTGTGCTATCGCCCGATCTTGAATTAATTTTTTTAAGGGAAACATTGCTTTACTGTATGTTCTCTGTGTTATTGGCCACTTGTTTTAAATAAAACCACATATATGTTTGTGTTTTTTCTGGGTGTCCATTTCCATTGATGGGTATCTGTTTTATTTCAGTACTATGTGAGTTTCTGATTACCATAGCTTTTTAATTTTTTTTTCTGTTTTTTGGGTCACACCTGGCTATGCTCAGGATTTCTCCTGGCTCTGCACTCAGGATTTACCTGGTGGTCTTGGAACATATGGGATGCCAGGGATGAAACCCAGGCCGGCCGCGACCGCCGCAAAAAGGCAAATGCCCTACCAGCTGGACTCCCTTCGGCCCCAGCTTTTTAAAATTTTGGGCCACACCCAGCAATGCTCAGGACTCATTGGCCCTGCAATTAGGGATCACTTTAGTGGTGTTTGGTGGGGGAACCATATGTGGTGTTGGGGATCAAACCCAGGCCAGGCAGTTGTCCATCTACTATCACTCTGGCTCAGATTACTATAGCTATTTATTTTAAAATTAAAAATATTAAAAATTGTGGGGGCTGGAGCGATAGCACAGCAGGTAGGGTGTTTGCCCTGCATGCTCCAACTCTGGCTTGGAACCCTGGCATCCCATATGGTTCCCAGCCACTGCGGGGAAGTACCTTTGCAAACAGCCAGGGAACCTCTGAGCATCTCTGGATGTGACCCCCCAAAAAAAAAAAAAAAATTGAATCCCACTGAATTACAAGGTTATTCTTGATTGAGTTCTGGGTAACATTATTCCAGCAATTCCCTTTCCTGCTTCAGTAGTATCTACTTCCTCCAATCCCACACCTTCTCTTGCCAGCACTGTTTTCCTCTTGTAGTCACATAGTTTGCAGTGCTGTTGTTGGTAGGGTGTCATATACATAGAGCTTAGCCCCTTTCAGCTCCCCATTCTCTTCCAGGATGACCATTTCTGTATACCATTGTCATAATGTTCTTTCCCTAAGCTCTTCACATCCCTGCCCCCAAGTGGCAAACTTCTTACTTAAGACTTTTTTTTCCCTTTTTTGGGGTCACACCCGGCAATGCTCAGGGTTTCTTCCTGGCTCTGCACTCAGGAATCATTCCTGGCAGTGCTCGGGATATGGGATTCGGGATCTAACCCTGGCTGGCACAGGCCAGCTGCATGCAAGGCAAACACCCTACCCGCTGGACTATCACTCCGGCCCCAAGATCAGTTTAATAGTCTTTGTTTTTGTTACCTTTGGGCATTTGTTATTTCTCAACTTTGTTTCTTTATATCCATATATGAGAGATCATTCTGTGCTTGTCCCTCTCCTTATGACTAACTTAACTCAGTATTATACTCTCAGATCCATCCATGTGGCAGCAAATTGCGAGGTTTTATCTTTTCTTACTACGGAGTGATATTCCATTGTGTAGTCTTTTTTTTTTCTTTCTTTTTTTCTTTTTTGGGTCACACCGGCAATGCTCAGGGGTTTCTCCTGGCTCTGCACTCAGTAATTACTCCTGGCGGTGCTGCTCAGGGGAACCACAGGGATCCTGGGGACTGAACCCGGGCCGGCATGAGCCGCCGCGTGCAAGGCAAACACCCTACCCGTTGGACCATCGCTCCGCCCCCATTGTGTATTCTTTGGGCATTTGGGTGGTTTCCACATTTGGGCTATTAGTAAATAGTGCTACAATGAATATAGGAGTGCCAGTGTCTTTTATACATTGTGTTTTTGGGACTTGGGATCTAATACAAGAACTGGAATTGTTGGGTCATATGGGAGCTCAATTCCAAGGTTTTTTTTTTTTTTTTTTTTTTTTGAGGACTGAGCAAACTATTTTCTCGAAAGACTGGGCCAGTTGACATTCATTCCATCAGCAGTGAGAAAGATCATGTTTCCCTGATTCCATACCAATGCTATAGCTTTTCGTTTATAGCATGTTATTTTTTTCTCACAATTTGACTTGCAGTATCACATTTTTCCTGTGTTAGATATACTTTTTCAAAAATGTATAGTTTCTGAGGTGTAGAAGAAAATAGAAGTTACAAATAAGTAATAGGGAATGTTAAAATGAACTTTTTGGTGTTGAGTTGGAGCTCTGTTTATTAATATGAACTTAAATACTTTCTTAAGAAAAAAAAAGTACAGATATGGGACCTAAGAGATAGTACAGGGATTTAAGGTTCTTGTTTTGGATGTGGCTGACCTGGTTTGTTCTCCAGCTCTGCCTGGTTCCCAGAGATTTATAGGAAGCAACCTCCAAAGAGAGAGGAGTAGCTCCCAGTAGCATTAGGTGTCCAATTTTCTTCTCTCCAGTTAGATTCATGAGAGAATAGGAATCAGCTTGTTTGTATGTATTTTTTTAATTTATGCCCTCCAGTGGGTTCTAGGAAAAAGCACACATTAATAGTGAGCATGCTACTGTCAGTTATATGGCCACAGCAAAGAAATACACAGTAGAGTTGACTTCTGCTTATAGCAAAATATTGGTCTTAGGCTGAATTTTAAACATAATTTGCTTATATATCCATAGGTATTATTTGAGTAAATCATAATTAGTTGAGAAAAGAACGATTTCTTAAAGTTATATACCATGTATAGTTTAATTTTTATTTGCTGTTTAAGCTGCTGAACAGGTTGGACAAATGTTAAGAGTAAGTTTTGAAGTATTTTTTTAAGTAGCTGTGTTTATTTTACTCCCCCCCAACTCCGAGCAATCTTGCAAGAGGCAGATGTGTGACACTTGAATTCAGTGACGAGCGTGTAGGTGGTTGGGCAGAGCCCTCCTCTTGACATAGGCCTCTGGCTTGTCAAGGAATGGCTGGTTCCACGCTGGGCCGTGTTTACTCTTTCGCTTCCAGGAAAAGGGTTTCTTGAGGGAACAACTTTACCTCCAATAACGATTTATTTGGGTCCAGCTGGGTTACATCTCTCCTAGGAAAGGTACTCAATAGCTTGAATTCATCCCATGGAAATCCTTTGGAAGCTACAAAATCAAAGAGGATCTGGAGCTTATTGCTGGCCAGGAAGCGCCGCTCAAGGAACTTGCCACTGGGGGTTGGATCCGTAGTTTGCTCACAGGCTCAGCATTTTCTTCTTCCTTTGGCTCTGAGGCAGGGCCTGCTCTAAGGAGAGTCGGATGGCCTCACGCTCCTCTTCTTGTTCTTTGCGAATCTGTTCCAAACGAAACTGTTCTGCCATCTCTCGCTCATGAGCTTCTTCTCTCTTTGCTCTGTCAGCCTCAAGAGAAAGGCGATAGGCCTCATCTTGCTCTCTCTTCACATTCTCTCTGGCTTACGTTCATCCTCATCCTTTATATCTTCTTGTTGTTGGGCTGTGAAGATCTCCATTGCAGCCATTAGTCGCATCATTAACTCATCAACAGTTGTGTTACCTTGTATCACATTTAACACTTCATTAGATGATCTCTTCCGCACAATAATCAGAAAAAGTGGAAACTGATCTGTTTTTTGATTCCGAATGGTTTGTGCAACAACACTACCAAAGTGTCTATTGCACACTGTCAGAAATCTGGCTCTGTTGGCGCCCTTTGTCAGATCCCATGCCCAGGTTATAAAATTTTGACTCAGATAAGAGACAATAGATTCAGCACAAAGCATTTGTGAGCAGAACACGTTGGTTAATAGACTTTCATCATGGTGGAGGTAGATAGCAAGAAGCTTTCTATCTCGGGCTTTCACATAGAAGGCCTCTTGAAAAGCAGCTTCTAAAGAGCCAATAAAAATACAGGATGGCAGTCACCATATCTTGAAGAAAACTCTGCTGTAAATTGTAATAAGGCATCTCCTTCATTTTCTGCTTTTTCTGGCATCATTGGAGATTTTCTCAAGGCAGATGACGCCATGCCAAATACTTCTCCATCATCCACACCAAATTCCGAGGCATCTTCAAAGTCATCTCCATCACTATCACTAACCATATGAACATCGGTGCTTTGCTCTTCAGACTGTTCCCAGGTCTGTGCAGGTGAAGATCTTCTTCCCACTGTGAGTCGATGGCAGGGATAAGAGAGCCCTGATTCAGCAAGACACATTGAGTCATCTGTGGCAGAAGTTGGCCAGCCTTCCTATAGCTGATGGTGAACAGGGATACTGGTAGGTCATACACGCTTTCTTTACCTCTTGAATGGTGCTGCTTCCTGAGAAGTTCAGGTTGTACTCCCGCTGGACTTCCGGTGGGTGATGATCAGCATGAAGTTTTGATTTAATGACTCCTGCAGGGCACCAGCATGGCTTGATGATGGTGGTGGCAAGTGTGGTGTAAGCACATAAAGACTTGTCTTTGGCAAGTGTAGTGATTTCAAAACCGTGCTGTCTTCCACATCTCCAGTCTTCCAACCTTTCAACAGCATTTTAGATACAGGTATCTGAAGTTCATTTTCAAGAATCTCTTTAGCTGTCTTCAAGTACCACATCAACATTTCTGTCTCTGTACTCAACCCTAAAGTCCAACATTCGTGGTTGCCTTTCAACAATTTGCCTAGATGGCATTACTGGTCGAAACGCTGAAGTGGAAGAGGATGCAGAAGCTGGAGGTGGATGACTTGTTGGATCAAATGCAGGTCCTGGTATAGTCTCACCTCCACAGTCACTTTGTAGAATGCCATTTTTCCTGGGGTATTACACCATTGATAGCTGCCACTAAGTCCCAATTATTTTGTTCAAGCAATGTAATAGCTTTATCAATGTTTTCAATACCAGTACATGCCTGAAAAATCCACCAGGATCATCTCCTGGTCCATGTTGGATGCCATGGCGGCCGACTCCTAGGCTCCAGGAGCCGGAGCGTGCACCTGGGAGGAAGACGGCGCCTCGGGAAGACGGCGTCTACCTGGGAGGAGGACGGCGCCCAGAAGAAGGCATCTACCTGGGAGGAGGACAGCGCCCGGAAGAGGGCCTCTACCTGGGAGGAGGACGGGCGCCGCCGGAAGAAGGCATCTACCTGGGAGGAGGACGCGCCTGCGAAGAGGGCCTCTACCTGGGAGGAGGACGGCGCCGCGGAAGAGGGCCTCTACCTGGGAGGAGGGCGCGCCTCCGAAGAAGGCATCTACCTGGGAGGAGGGACGGCGCCATGAAGAGGGCCTCTACCTGGGAGGAGGACGGCGCCTCCGGAAGAGGGCCTCTACCTGGGAGGAGGACGGCGCCTGCGGAAGAGGGCCTCTACCTGGGAGGAGAGAGCGGCGCTCCCGGAAGAGGGCCTCTACCTGGGGAGAGGACGGCGCCTGGAAGAGGGCCTCTACCTGGGAGGAGGACGGCACCTGGCGGAAGAGGGCCCCACCTGGGAGGAGGACGGCGCCTGCGGAAGAGGGCCTCTACCTGGGAGGAGGACGGCGCCTGCGGAAGAGGGCCTCTACCTGGGAGGAGGACCGGCGCCTGCGGAAGAGGGCCTCTACCTGGGAGGAGGACGGCGCCTCCCGGAAGAGGGCCTCTACCTGGGAGGAGGACGGCGCCTCCGGAAGAGGGCCTCTACCTGGGAGGAGGACGGCGCCTCCGGAAGAGGGCCTCTACCTGGGAGGAGGACGGCGCCCGGCCGAGAGGGCAGGCGGGGAGCCGCCGGGCGCCAGAGGCGCTAGTCGCTCCACGCACTCGGTAACCTTCAGGCGCCTGGCCGCCCGCCTGCGCCCACGGAGCCCGCGCCACGGCCCGGGAGGCCCGGGACGCGGAGGCTGGTGTGGATGCGGGTCGGATCTTACAGTCGCCGGCCAGGGTGAGCCAGGGTGAGGGGCAGGTTGCGACCGCGCGCCCGGCTGCCTCCCAGACGCTGCTGGGCTGGCAGGGGCGGGGAAACCGGGCAAACGAGCCTGCGATCTCCAGGGCCGCCTCCGCCTCCTCCGCTTCCTCCCCGGCCGCCGCCTCCTGGAAGTATTTTTTACTTTAGAAAGAAAAATTATTTCAAAATCCTTTAACATATGTTGGAAATATTATTTGATTATGAAACATCAACAGTGGAATTGGAGCATACGAACTGCTTTGTTTGATTAAACAATAACTATATTTCTACAAGATAAAATAATAAAAGTAGTAATGAAGACTAAAAAAAATACAGGATTTAAGGGTAAACATTTTCCATTTTATTGGTAAAGTCTACTAGCGTAGACTGCTATTTTTCATTTGTTACTTGTTCAGTATGAAATACTCTAGAATTTGTGCTGATTTCCGCAGTATACAAGGTAATTGGAATTGTTTTAGAATTTAGATTGTAATCTGCTTTGATAATGAGCTATCATAATGCTGCATACCATAGATGGCTTTTTTTTTTGGTGCTTTTGGGTCACACCAGCAATGCTCAGGGGTTACTCCTGGCCTGGAATTACTTCTGACGGTGCTCAGGGAACCATAAGGGATGCTGGGGATCGAACCTGGGTTAGCTGTATTCAAGGCAAATGCCATACTCTGGTCCTTAGATGGTGTTTTTGGAGACCTGAAATTTAAAGAAGGAAAGAGGGTGGAAAAGACTTTTTTTTTGGTAATATATACACACTGGCTATTAATTTGTGTTTTATTTGCATTTCTTCTCATTTACATCTTACTTATGTGGATGAGTAACATAACCTGTATGTGAATGACATCATTTTCTTACCTGTTTTCACTGCGTGCATTGCGTGGGGCGTGGGAGAACTGAACTGTAGCTGGTATTTTTCTCTAGGGCTTTCTGAAGAAGTGAGTCAATACATTGTTTCTTGTTTTACTTGCTGTCCCTCCCTAATATGCCAGCCCAGGGAGCTTTGGAATTTTCCAGGTACATTATTATAGAAGAGGCTTAAGAGGTGCGCCAGACCGTGGGTTCACTCTCCTTGCGGGAGGGTGCGGGTGAGGGTTCAGAAAAAGTATTTAATTCCAAGTGACCTAAATGCAACAGGAGAAAAATAAATTACCAGAAGTAAATATGTACATACTACTGAAAGCCCCTTATTATATTTAAGTACTTTTATATTTAAAAGATGGTTTAAAATGTCAGCTGAGCTTTTCAGCATGAATGTCAACACCTTTATGTGTGCTTGTGCCAAGAACACAGTGTTCTGTTAAGTCATTCAGTAAAGAAGATTCTTGGCATGTTGTCAGCCAGGGTTAAGTTCATTCAGATGTTTCTATGTAGATTTTGAATGGAATGAGAAATGCTTCTCATCTTTGAATGTTAGGTGGGCTTGCAGAATCTATTGTTTTGTTCAGTGCCTCTCATATACAGATACACCCTCTGCTACTGTTATATGCTCAATTTGATACCCATGAAGATCTTAATCTTTACAGGTAATTCCTATGCAGGTAATTCCTAATCTTCATTAGGTTTAGGATTCCTAAAAATCTTCATTAGGTTTAGATTTCTAATCGTCATTTGGCTTAGGTAATTCCTAATCCTCATAGGTAACTTCCTAAAGCAATTGCCTTGCATTAGTAAATTTATTGAAAAGTTAGGAAATTTATTGAAATTTTTGAATTTTAGGCTAATGTCTGATGTTATTGTGTGTGTATGTGTGTCCTATCACTTTTTTTAAATTGTTTACCATCTACTCTCTCTTAGAAATTAATGTGTAGCAATCACAATCACATTTGTAATGATAGAACATTTAGATCTGGGAGCGTCATTTTTATAATTAATCATTAGGGCCAGAGAGATAGTATAGGCGGTAAGGTACTTGCTTTCCATTCCCTGAGTTTGATCCCTAGCATCCCATCTGGTCTCCCAATTTCACCAAGAGGGGTTCCTGAGTGCAGAGCTGGGAGTTATCCCTGACCACTGCCTGGCTTGGCCTAAAACAAAACAAACAAAAAAGGAGTAATTCTTAAGTTCAGAGCCAGGAGTAACCTTTGAGCACCTTTGGATATCCCCATCAAATTAAAAAAAAGAAATAAAGAACTGTTGGCGCTGTTTGGGGCTGTTTGGAGTCTGTTGGGTTCCCTGGTCGTGCTTGAGATCAATGACCGTCCCCTCTGACTGATGAGCACAGAAGCACCACCACCAGTTCTTTGAAAGTTCAAAGACTTTCCCAATTTAACTCCATGTTAACTGCTACACACACTCTCCACTCCGGCCAGAAGCCATGCACACTGACAGCCTCCTCACACAGGGGAACTGCAAGAGGCTAAATCCTCTTCGATGTTGGGGGCAGGGCATAACCATAGGTTAAAACTGGCTGGCTCTTCTTTTTTTTTTTTTTTTTACATTAGCCAAGTGGCACAAATGCTGGCTGACTTTGACCGAGAATGTGGAAAGATAGGTCTACAGCTGAATCGCAACAAAACTATGTTCATGAAAAATGAACTAGTTCCAGAGGCCCCATTCACTCTCAATGGAACAGACATCTCTGAATGCAGCAGTTATGTACCTAGGTCGAGAAATCAACATGATGAACGACCTAAAACCTGAGCTGCGCAGGAGGAAGAGAGCAGCATGGAATGCCTTCAAAGGCATCGAAGAAATAGCAAAAGACAAAAGAACCTCCGGCTCCGGGCACATCTCTTCTTCAACTTCACCGTTCTCCTGCATTGACATATGCCTCAGAGACCTGGCCCCTCAGAAAGCAGGATGAGAATGCTATTCGGGTCTCCCAAAGAGGAATCGAAAGAGCTATGCTTGGAATATCACACGTTACTCAAGTGAAAGAAGGAATCGGAGTTCTGACCTCCATCGTTGTTCCAGAGTCAGGGACGCTGTCTCATTTGCCAAGGCATCGAAAATCAGATGGGCTGGACATGTAATGCAATTTGGAGATGACTGCTGTACTAAAGCCAAGTACCGACTGGATCCCACGGGACGTCAAAAGATCACGTGGCCACCCACCTACAAGATGGTCAGACTTCTTCAAGACCCTGAACAAACGGTTTGAGGCTCTCTGTATTCCTGAAGCAACCATATGCCATTGGGCTATACTGACACGTGATAGGATCAAATGGAAATGTTACTGGCCCCACTCAAACAAATCAATGAATGTGATGTCAAGTGATCAAGTGAAATTACAAGGATGTTCATAATTGGGTCTCTGTCATACAGTGTTCCAGTACCCATTCCTCCACCAGTGCCCCATTCCTACCACCCACATCTCAAACACTCCCCCTACCCAACCCCAGCTTGCCCCATTTGCAGGCACATTTTCTTTTCTTCTTTTTTTTTTTAATTTTAAATTTTTTATTATATCACAGTGAGATATACAGTTACAAAGATCTTTATAATTTGGTCTCAGTCATACATTGTTCTAGCACCCATCCCTTCACCAGTGCCCCATTCCCACCACCAATGTCCCCTATTCCCTCTCTCCCAGCTCTATAGCAGGCATTTTTTCCTTTCTTCCCTTTCTCTCTCTGTCTCTCTCTTTGTCTCTTACATTTTCTTTCTCTTTCTATCTTCTCTGTCTTTCTCTATCTCTCTGTCCCTGTATCTCTCTCTTCTCTTACATTTTGTGGGTTGCCCTACAAATATTAGTGGTTTATGATGTCTCTATGTGCATATTCAATAGTGAGTTCTAGTGTGACATCATCATTCCCCGTTCCATAACCTCTCCAGTTTGTTGCAGCTAGAATGATCATGACAGTGTATAAATGTGAAAGATCCTGGAAAGGACCTGGTCCTAAAATCCATTATTGTCTAAGACTGTCAGCACTGCACAGCTGTGGGTCTGGAGTGTCTCTCTTCCGCTCGTGGCTGTGGTGGTTGGGAGCTTGTAGCCACGAGTACCCACATGGAGTCTGAGGAATGAGTGAAGGGGCCCAAATCCCTGCTCCAAGTCTGGCCAGCGTGGTCTCCTGCATGCTGAGCAAGCCCTAGGAGCTATATAGGACACGGCCAGGGACTGGCTGCCTTTACTGTCCTCTCGAACTCCATGGGCTGCTCCACATGAGGCTGAGCTGTGCAGCTGTAGGTCTGGAATGTCTCTCTTCCGGCTAGTGGCTGTGGTGGCTAGGTGCTTGTAGTCTGAGGAATGGGTGGAGGAGCCCAAATCCCCGCTCCAAGTCCTGCCTGGCTGGCTCTTCAGGTACAAATCCCCAGGGGCACCATGCCCCTGTGGCCCAAGCCTATTGAGAGTCTAAGGCAGAGGATTGCTTTACTCTCTCCTGTTCTGTTAAACAATCATTTCAATGTAATACCTAGTTTTCTTATATAAACACAGTGAGACAAGCATAATAACTATACCTGAGATTAAATATATAGGGTGCTCTTTCTTGGGGGATATCAAATCATATGGTTCAAACTATGCGCCCCTTCCCCAAGATAGATAATTTTCATCACCTTCAGGATCTTGTCTCAATCAGCAAATGGCCTTGTGCTCCAAGGCCAGTCTTAAGTTCTCTGCTCAGCTGCAAGGCCTCCACCTTATCTTAGGTCAGAACAAAAGCTGCTGTTTCTGACCTTTGTTGGGTCAAAGCAGGTCTTCTGAAAATTGTACCATATTGTAGCCAGGTAGGGCTCTTTTCCTGGTACCATCCAGTCTGTCATAGAGGACATGCTATAGGAAAATGAGGAATTAGATGCAATCTAAATGGGACTGATAGTTGGATGATGTGGCGGAAGTCCAGGAGTAAGTAATTTAGAGTTAGGTAACTCAGCATTGAGCTGCCCAACCATCTTTTGTGTTTATAGAAGAAACATACCCCTTTGGCTTAAAAATATGCAAAAGGCTATAGGAAGGAGCATATTGGGAGTCTGCTGGGAGCCCTAGCAATGTTGGAGTGCTGGTTCCCTTCTATGTCAAAGCTGGTGGTGGGAGCCGGAGGAATAAAGGCGTTTGCCTTGCATGCGGCCGTCCTGGGTTTGATTCTTTAGCATCCCATATGGTCCCCTGAGTGCCGCTAGAAGTAAATGCTGAGTGTAGAGCCAGGAGTAACCCCTGAGCATTGCCGTTTGTGACCCAAAAAGCAAAAAAAAAAAAAAAAAAAAGCTGGTGGTCAGATGAAATTCACGAACTCAGCACAGTTTCAGAAAAAAGCTTTACTTAGTCAAATTCTGTCAGTGCAATCCGTGGTCAGGAGAACCCCAAATTTTCAATTCTTGGCTCTATCCACACCATATACTTGAGTCAGGATCCTAAGCCAAGATGGCCACTGGACCCTGAACCATGTACACCAGTTGGAGGTCAGACCCAAACTGGAAGAAAATGGTCGCTTTTTCTCACATCTTTTGTTCTCAGAAACACACCCAGGGCTTCTAGGCCAGTCCTTCTTGGGCTGGGCTTTCTAGGACAAAGGCAAGGTATATTCTTTCGGAATTCAGGGCTTGCCTTTCTACATGGGCCCAAAGGACAGTATACAAATACAGATCTTCAGGGGTGCTCCTGGCCTAAGCTAACAAATGCTAATATGCCAGAGCTGACTTGCTGCTATGCAAAACTCCCTTACAAAGTGCTCTGGGGAGGGTGCGACATCTCTGAACCAGAAAGCTTCAGGATATAATTTATAGATGAAAGCATAATATTTCATATCATGAATATATATCCTGCCATTGCCAGTGATGTAGGTGGGTCCCACAGGTGGCTTATGTGAGGTGGGAAGGGGAGAGAGGTGGTTGCTTTCTCCCCAGCCGCCTCTGCCTCCCAGGACCTGCTGGGCAGGCTAAGGACTGATAAAGTCTGCGATGAGCTCCTGCACAGTGTGGGCCTGAGCCAAACCAGTCCCACCACGTGGCCGTCAAGCCACACCTGATGTCCACTTGATCTCTAGGCACAGGAGTTGATCCCCACACCCGAGATTTCTTGGGGAGTCACGGACTCAGGCTGGAACAAAGAATTGCTCTTTGCAGGAAAGGAAAGTCAGTTCTAGGCCTTAACCAGAGTTTCCCTAGGGTTCTTGTCTTCCTCTCGCAGAAAAAGAATTTTCAGGAGTCTACGAGCAGTGAAGTTTA
Organism: Cryptotis parvus; assembly: GCA_021461705.1. Lineage (NCBI taxonomy): Eukaryota > Metazoa > Chordata > Mammalia > Eulipotyphla > Soricidae > Cryptotis > Cryptotis parvus. Next base: position 9,834 of record JAJIBD010033620.1, on the reverse strand, counting down.
CAGATTTTATTCAGGAGGTTTTAGAAAAGGGATGGGGGGGAGAAAGTAAGAGACAGAGAGTAACATGCTCAAGGGAGAACACGGGCTACTCCAAATACAGAGAGCAAGTAAGAGAGAGAGAGTACACATCTCAAGAGGGGAGATGTGGGCAACACACGTGCTCAGGTGTCGGGGGACGCCGCTGGGGTCCCCTAACAGTGCCGGGAAGCGAGTTCCCTTCTACCTCCCAAGCCGGCGGGAATGGATGAAAACTCAGGAATCCGGTGCAGGTTTTAAAATGCTTTACTTATCACAGGTTCAGGCATACAAATTAGCAATAGGAAAAACCCTGTGCTTAGGATTCCTGGCTAGAACCCCAGACATGTGTAGGGCAAGATGGTGGCCACCACATGTTAAGGCCCTGCAAAGAGGAGACAAAGACAAGACTCTCAAGAAGAGTGTGAGCCCACAAAGAGAGAGCGGAGAGAGAGAGGAGAGAGAGAGAGAGAGAGAGAGAGAGAGAGAGAGAGAGAGAGAGAGAGAGAGAGAGAGAGAGAGAGAGAGAGAGAGAGAGAGAGCGTGAGGGCGCGAAGCCTCAGGCTAGTTTTATATCCCTGCAACTCAGACCTCCCACTATTATGGGAAGCAGGAAGGGTCAAATGCCCTTAGGTAATTTCTCCCAGCACCTCACCTAGGCCCTATTATATGCTAATGTTTTGAGCCAAGATCTGCCTGGAAATGCCTTCATAGTGTAGAGAAGGGGGTTTCTGAGATGGCATATCTCTGTACCAAAGACTAATACTAATGTCAGTTAAATATTTCTCCAAGCCTTCACAAGAGTCTCGTCTACTTCACGGTAGTTTTGTATTTTAGTTGCCTTTGAGTTATCAGGGAGCCATGCTTGCTTGCTTGGAGGCAAACAGCATTTCTCTCTAGTCTAATTACTTAGAGATCCAACGTGGCCAGGCAAATATGCTGGTAAGATCTAGCTAGAAGCGGGTTTCTGAGATGGCATGCCTCTGTACCAAAGACTATACTAATGCCAGTTAAATATTTCTCTAAGCCTTCACAAGAGTCTTGTCTACTTCACGGTAGTTTTGTATTTTAGTTGCCTTTGCGTTATCAGGGAGCCATGCTTGCTTGCTTGAAGGCAAACAGCATTTCTCTCTGTTCTAATTACTTAGAGATCCAACGTGGCCAGGCAAATATGCTGGCAAGATCTAGCTAGTCCCACGATGATTGTGGTAGCATGAGAGAATATTTATACCAGCCAGTACAGAATACATGGTCAGATAAACTGCCACATTTAAACTACCCCCTATCTACAAAGTGAACTGCAGGAGGCAATCCAGGGCAGATGCAGAGGTTCTTAGAGGAGTCCTGCAACACTCAGGCACCACATGTGCTTCGGCCACAGGGGCTCATGCAGCATATGTGCCCAGGCAGCATGTGTGCACTGTCCTTTGGTTAGGACAGCTTTTTATAGATTTCTCCCAAGGTATTCCCATATGGGGAGTCAACCTAGGTTGCTAGGGTCGCTTTGCCAAGGGAGTAGACTTTAGGAGTGGTCTTCTTTGAAAATCTCCTTTTCTATTTCTTCTTTTTTTTCGTTTGTTTGTTTTTTTTGGTTCACACCCGGCGATGCTCAGGGGTTACTCCTGGCTCTTTGCCCAGGAATTACTCCTGGCAGTGCTCGGGGACCATATGGGATGCCGGGTATCGAACTTGGGTTGGTCACGTGGAAGGCAAATGCCCTACCCGCTGTGCCTGCTGTACCCGCTCCAGTCCCAAATCTCCTTTTCTTGACCTCTGTTCCTGCTGGATCGTCTGTCCTGGAATGTAGCCGGATTAAGGGTTGGGCTGAGAAAGGTTGATCCAGGTCCCTCAGCGTTTGTTATTAGTTAATAAGTCTCATCAAGTCTTGGTTCCTAGTTCTAAAATGTGACTCTGGACGGCCTTAGGGCAAGAATTCATTGCCTTGTGGGGACCCCCCTGTCTGCCTACATCACTTGCAGAAAAAGAATTTTCAGGAGTAGAGGAGCAGTGAAGTAAAAACAGATTTTTATTATGGAGGTTTTAGGACAGGGAAGGAGGAGAAAAGGTGAGAGTAACGCGCTCAAGGGAGAACATAGGCTTCTCCAGAGGTGGAGAATGAGCCCTAGCTGATTTTAAAGGGGGGCTTTTCTTGGGCTGGAATGCTTTGGAATCTTCTGCTGGCCATCAAAGGTTGATGGTTAAGGGCTGGGAGGAAGAAGGTGGATCCCGCTTTCTGGAGGTCTGTTGTTGGTTAATGGGTCTTCTCAAGTCTTCATTCTTGGTTCCAAAAAGGTGACAGCATAATGGCCTCAGTTCACTAACATGCAGGCAGGCCCCCCCCCACCCCCTCCTTGTCTGCCTGCCTACATCACCAGTATATCTTTAAACCTCCACTAAGGTCCAGAATCTGTCAGAATAATATCGCTCTCTTTGCCTTTAGCATTGGAGTCAAGATCGTTTGCCCAAAGGCAAACTGTCCTGTCACTTTGACCTAGCAGGGTATTCCAGATGGCATCAAGTGATCTGGAAAAACTACATGTGTGTCCCTTTGGGAAACTGTGGGGTTAAGAGAGCTTTTCTGGAGCTAATAAGGTAGAAACAACTTGCTTATAGAAAAAGTTACGTTATCAACCCAGTTCTGCCCACATTCCTATTGTGCTTTGCTCTGGAAAGGCAGAAAGCAGCTCTTAACATATGCTAAATGTTAGCAAGCACCTTAAGCTCAAAAGGGCATTTTCTCCAACAACTCCCTCTTAATTGTTTACTAAAATATAATGCAAATATTGAACTAACACACACAGAAGATTAAGAAGAAAGGAACAATTCCAAATATAGAACAATATTATATAGTTTCCGGATCCTAACTTGTTTCTGGACCCAGGGCAAAAGTTTGTAACAAAGTGTCTCTGGCTGCCTGATTATGACCGATGGCAGGTTACACTGTCCAAAATTAGCCAGAGTCAGTCTGCCATGTTTTCAGTAAATAAAGTCATATGTCTGGAACAAGGTCTGAAGAACTGCTTCTGCAACAGCAACAGCGAAGATCATGGGAATGAGTCTCTGGAGATCAATGATCAGGAACCCTTTGAATTGTCAGGGAATGCTGGAATAGTTATTTGGAGTACTGGTATAGGCATCTGGAATACTGGAACAGAAGTATGTAGTGCTCGAACAGGTGTCTGGAACACTGGCATGGGCATGTGGAATGCTGGAAAAGGTGTCTGGAACACTGGTACTAGCGTTTGCAAGGCATTGTTAGCAAGGGAATACTGGCACTGGAAGCATACTCTTTTTTTTTTTTTTTTTTTGCTTTTTTGGGTCACACCCGGCAATGCTCAGGGGGCTACCCTGGCTCTGCACTCAGGAATTACTCCTGGCAGTGCTCATGGGACCATATGGGATGCCGGGATCGAACCCAGGCCGGCACAGGCCAGTCGCGCTCCAGGCAAACGCCCTACCCGGCTGGGCTATCGCTCCAGCCCTGTAATATACTCTTAAGTGAGACAAAAAACACTTTCCATGATTAGCCATAATTAGCCATAAATACAGATCATCAGGGTCTTGGCAGAAATCTGAGTCTGGGATGGAGAGAAGAACAAAGAAACTTCAACATGGATGGAGTATGATATGTATTGATGAGTTCATATTTGATGAGTTCATATTTGATTGATGAGTTCATATTTGATGAGTACAGTAGGTCAGCAACAGAAATGATGAATCTAAGAATTTGGCAGTGGTGAAAAATTGAGGAGCATGGTAATATTTTAGAAATAACATAGACATAAAGAACTGATGACTGGATAAAGAAACTTTGGTACATCTACACAATGGAGTACTATGCAGCTGTTAGAAAAAATGAAGTTGTGAAATTTGCCTATAAATGGATGGACATGAAGAGGATCATGTTGAGTGAAATTAGCCAGAGGAAAAAAGAGACAGATATAGAATGACTGCATTTATGATACCAATACCTAAGGTCAGGCAAAACATGGATCAGGAGGTCTTGTCAATAGGTGGAATCTACGACAAATGTGTGGGAGTCAGAGGTTAGGTAAGACAGAGAAGGGAACAGTCCTCGAAAATGGTAATGCCAGCCTAGAACTGAACATTGAATATAGGCAAAAAGATACACTTGATAACCTGAATGTATGTACTGCAGTCCACAATGTATAAGAGAGGGAAGACAGAAGGAGAGAGAGAAAGAGAAAAGAGACAAAGAACCTGCCTTAGAGGCAGGCTAGGGAATGGGGGAGGGGAATTGGGGTCATTGGTGGTGGGTAATGGGCACTGGTGGAGGGATGGGTGCTGGAACGCTGTATGACTGAAACTCAGACATGAACATCTTTGTAATTTTGTATCTCACGGTGGTACAATAAAATAAAGGCCAAAAAGGTAAAAAAAAACAAAAACAAAAACATAGACATGAAATTAATCACAAATGTAATGGTGGTCACCACACCCCACACACGCACACACACACACACCCGTTGATTGATCAATATATTACAGCTGTACATTTGACCCATGTAGGGTAATAGATGGTAATGAATCAGAACACACACACACACACACACACACACACACACCCGTTGATTGGATCAATATATTACAGCTGTACATTTGACCCATGTAGGGTAATAGATGGTAATGAATCAGAACACACACACACACACCCGTTGATTGATCAGTATATTACAGCTGTACAGTTGACCCATGTAGGGTAATGGATGGTAATGAATCAGAACACACACACACACACGCACACACACACACACACCCCGTTGATTGATCAGTATATTACAGCTGTACAGTTGACCCATGTAGGGTAATGGATGGTAATGAATCAGAACACACACACACACACACACACACACACACACACACACCCCGTTGATTGATCAGTATATTACAGCTGTACATTTGACCATGTAGGGTAATGGATGGTAATGAATCAGAACACACACACACACACACACACACACACACACACACCGTTGATTGATCAATATATTACAGCTGTACATTTGACCATGTAGGGTAATAGATGGTAATGAATCAGAACACACACACACACATACACACACACACACCCCGTTGATTGATCAGTATATTACAGCTGTACATTTGACCATGTAGGGTAATGGATGGTAATGAATCAGAACACACACACACACACACACACCCGTTGATTGATCAGTATATTACAGCTGTACATTTGACCATGTAGGGTAATGGATGGTAATGAATCAGAACACACACACAAACACACACATACACCCCCCCGTTGATTGATCAGTATATTACAGCTGTACATTTGACCATGTAGGGTAATGGATGGTAATGAATCAGAACACACACACACACACACACACACACACACCCCGTTGATTGATCAGTATATTACAGCTGTACATTTGACCATGTAGGGTAATGGATGGTAATGAATCAGAACACACACTCACACACACACACACACACACACACACCCGTTGATTACAAGCTGTACATTTGACCATGTAGGGTAATGGATGGTAATGAATCAGAACACACACACACACACACACACACACACACACACCCATTGATTGATCAATATATTACAGCTGTACATTTGACCATGTAGGGTAATGGATGGTAATGAATCAGAATACACACACACACACACACACACACACACACAACAACGTTGATTGATCAGTATATTACAGCTGTACATTTGACCATGTAGGGTAATGGATGGTAATGAATCAGAACACACACACACACACACACACACACACACCGTTGATTGATCAGTATATTACAGCTGTACATTTGACCATGTAGGGTAATGGATGGTAATGAACCAGAGTGCTTCTTGAGTATAAAGTCAGCAGATATATGATGGTGAGAATTGTTTTTTTTCTGATTTTTGGCTCAAACCCATCAGTGCTCAGGGGGTTACTCCTGGCTCTGCACTTAGTAATTACTCCTTGGGGTGCTTGGGGGTAATTCCATATGGAATTCCATTCCATAATTCCATATGGAATGCCAAGGATTGAACCCAGGTTGGCCATGTGCAAGGCAAATGCCCTACCTGCTGTGCTATTGCTCTGGCCCAGATGGTGAGAAATTTTTGTCCTGAGTGTGGTAGTGAGAGTCTTGAGCATTGAGCACTGAAATTTGAGTCTCAGCACCCGTGTCCTTTCAATCCCTCATTAGCAGTGCAAAAATCCAGGACTAGCAAATACTCTAACATGAATATAAATCACAAACACAAGTGTATGCCACCTGCACGGCAAGGCTGGCAAGCTGCCCGTGTCGTATTTGATATGCCAAATACCAGTAACAATTATGTTAGGTCATTCACATGACCTAATATGATGGTTTGAAACTCTTTTATGTTCCTGGAGCAAGCAGATGCCCCTTGGGCTCTACTAGCATGAGACAGGACATATGGAGATGTTACTGGAGCCGGGTCAAGCAAATCGATGATGAATGGGAAGATAGTGAAAGTGATCGTGAAAATAAGTGTTTTGTATCAAGTGTGTTATCAGAAAGATATGTTATAAGAAAGATATGTTATAGATATAGTTATATAATGACTCAAAGAAAGATTTCTTTGAGTCATTTTTTTCTTCATTTGTTATATTGACTGGGATTCTAAGAGGAGCATGAATTAAGTGTTTTACCCATTAATTCTTCCTTTGACAGAAATACTTGTGTGCTTATCCTACCTCTAATCAGAATTACGAGTCTTGATGTAGATTGAATGTGTAAGAATTTCTCAGAAGATGTATGAATATTGGTTGTCTTTGAGGTGTTTTTGAGGTTGTTTTGATGCGGTTTAGAACACTGCCAGGATTAATTCTTGAGCAAAGAACAAGGAGTAACCAACCCCTGAGTGTCGCGGAGCAATTGTCACTTGTATCAGTGTCTTCCCGTTGTTCATCGATTTGCTCTAGCTGGCACCAGTAGTGTCTCCAGTCATTGGAATGAGGGCCACTATTGTTACTGTTTTGGGCATATCGAATACACCACGGGTAGCTTGCCAGGCTCTGCTGTGGCTCTGGGTTCATCCCAGAGCCAGAGCATCCCAAAGCCAGTCTAAGCGTTGCTGGATGTGAACCCCCAAAAAAGTAAATAAAAAACAAACAGACAAACAAATAAATGTCCTGCCTTTGTGGGAGACTCAGTGCTGTGCTCTGCTTCTTGAATGTCTTGTAAATTCACAAGCTGTCCTCTAGACTCTCCATGATAAAAGGACTTACTGGGGGGTGAATGGTTAGGTTAGCAAGTACAGAGGAGCAGGAAATTTGCTTAAGTCAAAATTTTAATTTATTGTCATTTCATTTTGGTTATAAGTTACATTCTGTGGAACAATGGAGCAAGATAGCATTCATTTCCTTGTTACGTGATTTCTGTTTTTTTGTCTTGTTTTAATTTGTTTGTTTGTTTTTTGCTTTATGGGTCACACCCAGCAATGCTCAGGGGTTACTCCTGGCTCTACACTCAGGATTTACTCCTGGCAGCGCTTGGGGGACCATATGGGATGCGGGAATCGAACCCAGGTTTGATTGCTTGCAAGGCAAATGCCCTACCTGCTGTGCTATTGCTCCAGCCCCCAATTTGGATTTTTAAATACGGAGAGTGCAGTGAACCTTGAACTCATTTTCATGAATAAATGCTTTGTTTTGTTTACCAGTTTTTTTGTTTAGGGGACGTTTGGGCTGCACTCTGGGCTGGCTGTACCTGATTCCCTGCTCAGGAGTGACCCGGCAGGGCTCAAGGGACCATATGTGGTGCTGAGAGTTCAAAACGGAGTCTGTCACATGCAACACACAAGGGCCTTAACTCCTGTACTGTTCTCTCTGGCTTTTGTTTTCTACTTTGTGTTTTTCTTTTTCTGGGTAACACCCAGCGATGCTCAGGGTTACTCCTGGCTCTGCGCTCAGGAGTCACTCCTGACACTGCGTGGGGGCCCATATGGGATGCCAGGGATTGAACCCAGGTCGGCTGCATGCAAGGCAAACGCCCTACGCACTGGACTATCGCTCCTGCCCTTGTTTTCCACGTTTTTTTTTTTTTTTCTTTCTTAGGTCACACCCGGCAATGCTCAGGGATTTCTCCTGGCTCTGCACTCAGGAATTACTCCTGGCAGTGCTTGGGGGACCATATGGGATGCTGGGGATCAAACCGGGCTGACAGGGACAACCGCGTGCAAGGCAAATGCCCTACCCGCTGGACTCTCTGTTTTTTTATGTGGTTGGATTTTTGTTTCTTCTAAAGTTCAATCAGTGCCTTATGTATCTTGGATATTAACCCTTTATCAGATGAGTATTGGGCAAACATTCTTTTCGAATATGTGCGCTGTCTTTTATGTCTCAGACTCTAATTCTTTTCTGGTGCAGAAACTTATTTTCATGTAGTCCCAGATGTTTATCTTTGCTTCTATTTCCTTGGTTAGTGGTGTTTAATCTTTGAAGAGGCCTTTAACTTCATTTACTTTTATTTAAAAATTTTTTATTATACCACCATGAGATTATACAGTTACAAAATGTTCATATTTGGGTTTCAGTCATACACTGTTCCAGCACCCATCCCTTCACCAGTGCCCATTTCCCACCACCATTGTCTCCTGATATCCCTCTTCCCCCAGCCTGCGTCTATAGTAGGCAATTTTCACCTCTCTCTCTCTCTCTCTCTCTCTTCCCTTACACATTGTGGCTTGCAATACATACATTTAGAGATTATCATTATATCCTTTTTTCCTACTTTCAATTCTCAGTTTTACACTGGTATTATCATTTACAATAATCATTTGTACACTGTTCCTTTCTCTGTCTTACCTAATCTCTGACTCCCACACATTTGCTGTAGGTTCTACCCACTGACAAGGTCTGATCCATGTATTGTCTGGCCTTGGTTATTGGTATCAGGCTATTTTTTTTTTTTATATCCCGCAAAATGAATGTAGTCATTCTATATCTCTCTTTTTCCCTCTGGATAATTTTACTCAGCAAGATCCTCTTTATATTCATCCACTTATAGGCAAATTCCGTAACCTCGTTTTTCCTAACAGCTGCATAGTATTCCATTGATTAGGTGTTCCAAAGTTTTTTTTTTATCCAGTCATCAGGTCTTGAGCACTCTGGTTGTTTCCAGATTCTGGCTATTGTGAATAGTGCTGCTATGAATATAGAAGTTTAGATGGTGTTTCCACTGTGTGTTTTTGGTCTCACGTTTTATATTCCCAGGATTGGTATTCCTGGGTCAAATGGGACCTCAATTTCTAGTCTTTGGAGGAATGTCCATATTGTTTCTAAAAAGGCTGTACCAGTGGACATTGCCCACCAACAATGGATGAGAGTCTCCTTTTTTCCCTTATCCATGCCAGCACTTGGCATGGATAAGGGCTCTGCACTCAGGAATTACTCCCTGGCGGTGCTCGGGGACCATATGGGATGCTGGGGATCGAACCTGGGTTGGGATCAAACCCGGCGCGGCACAGGCAGGCCATATGCAAGGCAAACGCCCTACCCGGCTGGGCTATTGCTCCGGCCCTGTTCTTGCTCTTTTGAATACCTGCCAGTCTCTGTGGTGTGAGATGTTATCTCATTGTTGTTTTGATTTGCATCTCTCTGATGATTAATGGTGATGAGCATTTTTTCATGTCTTTTTGGCATTCGAACTTCTTCCTTGTCGAAGTTTCTGTTCATTTTTCCTCCCCATTTTTTGATGGGGTTGACTGTTTTCCTCTTGTAAAGTTCTACCAGTGCCTGATATGTCCTGGATATTAACCCCTTATCAGATGGGTATTGGGTGAATATTCTTTCCATT
>JAJIBD010033619.1:0-13535 GCA_021461705.1 Cryptotis parvus | reverse complement strand
GACTGCACATAAATTTGTAACACATTCAAATTTATTTGAATTTTTGTTCATGACATGTTTAATTAACAAGTGATGGAAAATCAAATCATTTGGGCTTAAATGGTTTAAGAAATTTAACTGACTTAAGAATTTGGAAACAGAAACAACCTAAATGCCTGAGAATAGAGGACTGGCTAAAGAAACTGTGGTTCATCTACACTATGGAATACTATGCAGCTGTCAGAAAAAGACAAAATTATGAAATTTACCTGGCAAATGGATGGAAATGGAGACTATCATGCTGAGTGAAATTAGTCAGAAGGAAAAGGACAGATATAGAATTACTGCATTCATTAATAGGATATAAATAGATACCAGTGTTTTACTAAGTGTGGGGAAATGGTATGGCAGATTAAAACTCACCATTGAACATACACAAAGAGACTTAAGTGATAAACTCTAAATATCTGCAGGGCTAGCCACAATGTGTAAAGAAGAGAGGGAGAAAGATGCAGAGACAAAGAGAGAAAAGAGAGGAAACGGGGGTACCTGCTATTGAGGCAGCCTGGGGGTGGGCTGGAGGGGTGGGGTACATTGGTGGTGGAAATGGGGCACTGGTGGAGGGTTGGGTGCTGGAATACTGTATTACCAAGAACCAATTATGAACACCTTTGTAGTTGTATGTCTCATGGTGGTATAATAAAAAATTTAAAAAAAAGAATTTGGAAACATCCTGACATAGAGAAGATTTCAGAGTTCAGATCAAAGTCCCATGGCATCTCTCTCTGAGTCTCTTATGTCTAATGTCTTCTGTGTGGCAGGGAAAATGGTGTTTTCTCATCACTGTCTGTGACTGTATCACTGTCTTCCCATTGTTCATCGATTTGCTCGAGTGGGCACTAGTAACATCTCCAATTCCTGTCACAAGCAAGTGTAACCTAAGGGCATCTGTTTGCTCCGGGACAGGAAGAACCTCAAGCCATTCTTCAGGTCATGGAACTGAGGTCCATAATTATTACTAGTTTTTGGCATAACAAGTAAATAAAACATGGGTAGCTTGCCAGACTCTGCCATATAGGTGGTATAGTCTCAGTAGAAGGCTCTCATCTCGAGCATTTACTGATGAAACTTAAACAGGAAAGATCAGGTTTTCTCTTGGATGGAGCTCTGAGGAACTATGGAGTCTGGATGTTGAGAATGACTGACTGCATGATGTGTGGTTTGCTCTGGCTTCTTGCTAGGCTTAATCGTATCAGTTAGAACCTGTCTAGAACTTTAGACAATGTATAAATGTGAAAGATCCTGGGAAGGACCTTATCCTAAAATCAGTATTTTCTAAGAATATTGTGTGGCTGCTTTGCAGCCACATGCCAAGGGAGCTGTGAGTCTGGCGTGGGGTGGGTCTCTCTCTTTCTGGGGCAACTGGCATGGAGGCGGAGGAAAGGGCAGGGCCCAATACTCCACTCCGAGTCAGGCCAGTGTGGTCTCTCCTCTGCCCATGAGAGCAAACCCTTGGAGCAATGTTCGACTCGGCCAGGGGCTAGGTCGAGCCCCCTTACTGGGAGGTCAGCTCCATGGGCTGCTTCCCACGTGGGGCCGGCCGAGCAGCTCAGCTGTGGGTCTGAAGTCGATGGGTCTCTTTTTTAAAGTTATGGGTGTTTTCATAACTTTAAAAAAGTTTTTAAAAAAATTTAATAAAGTTTTAAAAAGTTTAAAAAGTTTCTATCAATATTTTTTTCTTTAAAGATACAATTTTAGAAACAAGTTCAGATGGTTTATACATTCAAGAAGATAAATAAAACTGGCATTGTCTCCTTAGACAATTTCTATCCTAATGTCCTAATAAGCACCATTTAGAAATTAAGGCGAACTTAATGTTCAATTTACAGGATGATTCATTTTAAGTGTATGGTTTCACACTGCTTAAAAATTTACACTAAGACATCACACTTACACTCCCACAACAATATCCTTCTACCATAGTTCTTTGGATCCCATATATTCTGTCAACCCTCACATCTCTTTCCCTTTGCTAACGTCAACTTTCTGTAAAACCTCAACTCTCTATTTGCTCACATTCTCTATCACAAGTCTTAAAAGAAAACCTGATTACATCAGTTGCATGGGAAGAGGCAACACCTCCAAACAATGGCTATAGGGGGGACATTGCTGTAAGCAGAAAAAATCAAGGCTCTCATGAAAATAGTTATGTAATTGTCACTTTGAATTTTTAGTATCTGCTTTGATTTCTTAACAGTTTTTATGACTGCCTGCATCACAGTCACCTTCTTTGAGTCATGAGTCATGCTTCATCTTTCAGAGCTCAGATCTTTGCCCCTCTCTATTCACATGTCCACATATACAGTGTCTCGCCTGTTCAGTTTCAACAAAAAAGCCCTTTTAGCAGCAGCCCTCATCCTGCTGAAAACTGCAAAACATTATGTATTCCCCCATCCTGCAAGCCCCCTGGTATATTCTTCTGGTCTTGAAGAATTTTCTTTTCCTGTCTCATATATGTAATTATATAGAACCTGTACTTTTGCATCTTACTTCCCTTAATACAATCTTTAAAAGGTTTTTTATATTGTGGCACATATCAGAGCTACACTCTTTTTATGCTTAAATAATATTCTGTATTACAAACATGTCATAGTTTGTTTACTTTTTTGATGATAGATGTGTATTCTTTTACCCATTTGGATACTGTGAATAATGATGCTATAAACTACCTATTTGAGTCTTTGCTTTAGATTCTTTTGGCTAAAAGAGCAATTCTGGATCATATGCTACTCCTACTAAACATTTTATGGCAACCACCAAACTATTTTCTATAGTGCCTGCAGTATTATGCAGCTCCGCCAGCAAAATTCAATGTCTTCTACTTTTTCATGTCATCATCTGTGGGATCTTAACGGCACAGTAACTCCCAAGGTCTGTTAAGACAATTGGGGCTGGGGTTCTGAACATGACTGAGACTATAAATAAGGGTCCCAGGAGAGCATCCTTGGGGGGTGCTCCGGACTGAGACAGCAGTGACCTCTGGTGCCTGGTCAGCACCTAGGCCATGGGGTTCATGCTGCTTGAGCCAGATGGCCAACACTAGGGATGAGAAGCTGCTCCTGATGCCTAGGCTCAAGAGCTAGCACCAGAGCTACAAGGCCTGGTTGCCTGAGCCCAACGCTGACATCAAAGCTACAGGGCTACAGAGCTTCAGGTCTTCTGAGTATTAGGACCACTGGCAGTAGGGCAAAACAGAGGAACTCAAAGAATTAGATACTGGATTCAGGGACACAAGACATGGTAGCAAAAGATGAAACAAGGTAACTAGGAAACTAGATAGGGACAAAGCTGAGGAGTTCAGTGAATAGAAGCCCTGAGGAGAAAAGCCCCAAGCTGAAAGGACCTAAGGAAAAGGTCCTGAAAGAGATGTCCTAGGAGAGGACCGAGGACCAGAAGCATGAAACCTTGAAGAGAAATATCTGGAAGTGAGAGGCCCGTATGAGAGGAGCCAGCACAGAACCCCCCCACCTCCCAAAGAGAGCAGCCTGTAGGAGAAACAGCCGGGAGATACAGAGGTCCAGAAGAGGTTCCTGCAGAGAGCAAGCAGAGAGATGAAATAAAGTAAACATTAAAGAATAACCTTCAGGAAACTCTAGCCTTGTTCATTATTCCACAGACAAGTCAGGAGAACAGTGTCCTCTCAGACACAGGTCTTGGGCTCTCACCGATAGTGAGCACTGCTGGGGACTCAGCTAGGCCACAGAATATGCTGCCATAGTCACCCTGACCCCCAAGTAATGTTGGAGGCTATGGAATCCACAGGAGGTCCCTTGAACCTGGGCCTTGGGACCTCCATGAGGGGGAAGCCAAAATGTCCCCTTCAATACAGTTATTTTTTAAGCCTTAACAATCATCAATGCCTGTTATTTTGTTTTGGCTTAACAAAACATAATTAAATATAATTATCTTATTCAGTGTAATGTAGTTAAGTGGCAGCTCATTGGAGTTTCTGTTTTCCCAATGCTTAGTGGATTTTAGCATCTATTCATGTGCTAACTGTATATATATATATATATATATATATATATATATAATTTAGAGAAATTTCTATTTAAATCCTCATCTGTGTTATTTTATTTTTAGGACTTCTTTTTATGTTATGGATTTTTATTAGCACAGCATTTGAAAATCTTTTCTTTCTGTGAATTATCTGTTTCACTCTCTAGATAGTGTACTTTGATGTATAAAGTTCTTAGTTGGATGATGTCTAATTTTAATAATTAATAGTTGTATGTCTAGACACACCACTGACCAAGCAAATGGAAGCAATGATAAACAAATGGGGATTATATAAAAATTGAAAAGCTTCTGCACCTCAAAAAGAAACGGTGACCAAGATACAAAGACAATCCACAGAGTGGGAAAGGATATTCACCCAATATCCATCTGACAAGGGGTTAATATCCAGGATATATCAGGCACTGGTAGCACTCCACAAGAAGAAAACAGCCAACCCCACCAAAAAATGGGGAGAAGAAATGAACAGAAGCTTCCCAAAAAGAAGAAATTGAATGGCCAAAAGGCATATGAAAAAGTGCTCTTCATCTTTAATCATCAGGGAGATGCAAATCAAAACAACAATGAGGTACCATCTCACCCCCACAGAGACTGGCACACATCCAAAACAGCAAGAACAACCGGTGCTGGCGTGGATGTGGGGAAAAAGGGACTCTCATCCACTGCTGGTGGAGTGCCGACTGGTCCAGCCCTTTTTGGAAAACAATATGGGCACTCCTCCAAAAACTAGATATTGAGCTCCCATTTGATCCAGCAATAGCACTCCTGGGAATATACCCAGAGACCGAAAAAACACATAGCAGAAACACTATCTGTACTTCTTTATTCATCTCTGCGCTATTCACTATAGCTAGAATCTGGAAACAACCTAAATGCCCGAGAACAGAGGACTGGCTAAAGAAACTGTGGTTCATCTACACTATGGAATACTATGCGGCTGTCAGAAAGGATGAAATTATGGAATTTACCTGCAAAATGGATGGACATGGAGTCTATCATGCTGAGTGAAATTAGTCAGAAGGAAAAGGACAGATATAAAATGACTGCATTCATTAATAGGATATAAACAGATACCAGTGTTTTAATAAATATGGGAAATGGTAATGGCAGATTAAAACTCACCACTGAATATACACAAAGAGACTTAAGTGATAAACTCTAAATATCTGCAGGGCTAGCCACAATGTGTAAAATAAGAGGGAGAGAGATGCAGAGACAGAGAGAGAGGATAGAGAGAGAAAGAGAGGAAACTGGGGTACCTGCTATTAAGGCGGCCTGGGGGACGGGAGAGGGTGGGGTACATTGGTGGTGGAAATGGGGGCACTGTGGAGGGATGTGGTGCTAGAATACTGTATTACTAAGAACCACTTATGAACACCTTTGTAATTGTGTGTTTCACGGTGGTATAATAAAAATTTTTTTTAAAAAAAAGAGAGAGAGTGAAAAAAAATCTTGAGAGAGAAAGAAAAGTGCCTGCCACAGGGGCGGGGTAGGGGGACAGAGGGGAAGCAAGGGAGGGAAACTGAGACCTTGGTGATGGGAAATGTACACTGGTGAAGGGATGGGTGTTGGAACATTCTATAACTGAAACCCAATCATGAACAAACTTTTATCTGTGTATCTCACTGTGATTCAAATAAAAATATATTTTTAAGCATCAAAAAAATAGTTGTATGTCTATATTCAAGAAGTACACTTTATTATTTACAGAATAAAAAATCAAAAAGAAAATGTGTCAAACAAATAAATATAGATCCAAACTATATAAAGTGTTAACTTATGAATTATAAGTGAATCTAAAAATAGAATATATTTATAGTTTTATCTGAACCTCATTGAGAGGGATTTGGACTGCATCATTGACCTGATTCTTTCCAATCTTGGGATGGATATATGTGCTCTTTTAATATGAGTTAGAGCCCAGGCTTAGTTGTGTAGTGGTAAGGCAAGACTGATAAGCCAGGGAAGAAAATGAGTAGAGAAAAAATCGGTTTTTCTGAGTTTCTCCTGAGGTGAGTAGTTGAGTAAAGAAAGCTGATCTTACAATTCTATGAACCAACATTTATTATGTGCCGGATATAGTTGGGAAGGTTGGTATCTTTCTTCCATTTCAGAAAGATGAGGGAGCAAGGCTACCAACATGGGGCCTTCTCCTATTTGTGGGCACTCAGCTTCAAACACTTATGGGGTTCTTATAAGAATTGTAGCATCTGGGTCCATTCTGTTTCCAACGCCCTCAACTATTGGTGGGTCACTGAGTATTTATTCCTCTCCATACTCCTCATACTCCTACAAAGGTGGGAGAATTAGAAGCAGAAAGCCATCCTGAAGGAAAGTGGCGTGATGATGAATAAGAGAACTCTGTGGAAGAGATGTCTGGTTTATGCCTGCTGGAGTACTTTGCTGAAGTGGAAATTGTGTGTTTAGAGGATGATGGTTGAGTTTCCACCACAGTTCTGCTAGATGTGTTAGGAATGGGATTAGAAGGTAAATGAAGATAATGGATAAATTGCTTCCTAATATTGTTCTAAATGAATTAATTTTTTTAAAACCAAAATTCCAAACCAAATTTAAAAATAAATTTATTTTATTAAATCCCTGCACGATGGCTCATTACAAAGCTGTTTATGACTGGGCTTAAGTCATACAGTGTTCCAACACTCCATCTGCCCACTAGTGCACACTTCCCAACACCACTATGACTCATTCTCCCTCCTCCCTAACTCTGCATCTATGGAAGGCTCTCTCACTCTTTCTTTTCTTCTCTCTCTTTGTGCATTGTGGTCTGCAATACAGACTCTGAAAAGTTGTTATGTATAACCCTTGACCTACTTTTGATACTCAGTTCTAGAATAGCATTACCAACTATTATTGACGACCTGGTTCCTTTTCTATCTTACCTAACCTCTGTCCTCACACATTTGTGGTAGATTCCAACCATTGACAAATTCTCCTGGCTCCTATTTTTGCCTGGTCTTGATATTAACCTCATACTAATTTTCTTTAAAACCCATCAGTGAACGCAGTCATTCTATGTCGGGAAGCCGCTGGGGTCCCCTGCAGTCAAGACAGAAGTTCTCTTCTACCTCCGAGGACGCTTGGGGGGAACAGGATGAAAACTCACGAAGTCTGGTGCAGTTCCAAAAAAGGCTTTAAATAGTGCAAAGCTCTTCCACACCAATTCAATATAATGAGCAAACTCTAGTTCTGGTCCAAATTTAGACCATACAAAAGAGCCTAAGTCTCCCACCAAAGAGAGAGGATCTCACCTGAGATGAGACTACCCAGAAGAAGGAGCAAAAGGCCAAAGAGCAAAAAGCCAAAAGCAAAGGCCAAGGACCCAAAAGCCACAGGAGCCAAAAGCTGAAAGCTGAGGGCCAGTGCCGAAGGGGCCTCAAGTCAGTCCCCTTATATACACCAAAGTAATCCAGGGAGGGTTATGTCAACAAAGAACTCAAAAACAGAGTGTAGTGCACACCCTATTGCAGGTATAAACAAAAGATTACAGCCAAGGACTAATCCCTAGATTATCTCTTATGTAAAACACTGGAGAGAAAGAGGGCTGATATAAAGAAAAACATCTTAATTTCATGAGCTTCATGTAATCTAGATGGTACCAAAAGGTCCTTCTTATTATCTGCACCAGGGTGATTCTGAGCATCTTGTTCTTGTGTACTGAAAGGGTCACACTCGCCTGCTTAGAGTAAACTAGTATGATCCTTCCTATAGCCTTCCTATAGTCTCAACGTAGCCAGGGTGTTAGTCTCCTGGTAAATTCTAACTGTCCCATGCTGGGTGCAGTGGGTATAAAGAGGAGCTGTGCCCAATCTAGAAAAACATAGAAGTCTTAGTAGATGTATAAGTCAGAAGTTATTCAATCAAGGTGACTTCTGTAACTGCCACACCCTCTAGCAGTGTTACATAGAAGAGAGGTCTCATTAGAATGAAACTTGGCTTAAAAGATTAAGCTGTGACTGGGCAAAACAACAAAGCTCCCAGATTAGCTAAATCTGTCATCCAACAACTCTATATCTGTATTTTCCTTCTGACTCATTTCACTCAGTGTGATACTCTCCACAATCCATTCATATATAGGCAAATTTACAGCTTTGGTTTTTCCTGAAAGCTGCATAGTATCCCGCTGTGTAGATGTACCAGAGATCCTTATTTAGTCTTCTGTTCTTGGGCACTCAGGTTGTTTTCAGATTCTGGCTATTTTGAATAGTGCTGCAATGAACACAGGGAGTGCAGATGGTGTTTCTACAGTGCTTTATGGGTCCCCAGGATGTATTTCCAAGTGTTATTGCTGGGGCAAATGGAGCCTCAATTCCAGTTTTGGAGGAATGACCACATTGTTTTTCAAAAAGTTGGACCAGTTAGCATTCCCACCATCAGTGAATGAGAGTACCTTTCTCCCGCATTCATACCAGCACTGGTTGTTCTTGTACTTTTGGATGTGTGTAGTCTCTGTGGTGTGAGGTGATATCTCATTTTGTTTTGATTTGCATCTCCCTGATGATTAGTGATCACTTGTCTTGTCTTCCCGTTGTTCATCGATTTGCTCAAGTGGGACCAGTAACATCTTCATATGTCCTGTCACATGCTAGTGTAGCCCAAGGGCATTTGCTCACTCCAGGAACATAAAGAGCCTCAAACCATTCCATCAGGTCACAATGGAATGAGGTCTATAATTGTTACTGGTATTTGGCATATCAAATACGACACAGGTAGCTTGCCAGGCTTGCTGTGCAGGTGGGATACTCTTGTAGTCACCTATCATCTTGTGCATTTATTAATGAACCACACGGCCACTTCAGCTCTTCTGCTGGGTGGAGCTCCGGCAGTTAGGGAATCTGGATGTGAAATGGCAGCCATCATGTGTGGGGTTACTCTGGCTTCCTGCGAGCTCTGCTGGGATGGTGGGTCAGTGCTAGAATCTGCCCCCTCCCGGTATCTTGTGATTAGCTGGGCACAGGGAGAGCTGGTAGCACCTCTGCCCCGTGTATGGGTGTCTCTAGATCAGGCATACCTGGGCCACCATTTTTCCACATCTGGACTCCCCTGCAATGAGCTCCACCCAGCAGAAGAGCTGATCACAAGCTGACTCGGCAGAGACTCCACCCCTACAGCAGTCTTTTTTCAAGCCCAGCTCAGGATGATTAGTGATGAAGAGCGTTTTTTTTTTTCATATGCAGTTTGGTCATTGAATGTCTTCTTTGAGGAAGTTTCTTTTCCTTTCTTCTCCCCATTTTTGATGTGGTTGGATGCTTTTATTTTAAAGCTCTAAAGAGTGCCTAATATGTATCGATATTAACTACTTATCAGATGGATATTGTGTTAAACATTCTTTCTCAATCTGTGGGCTATCTTTGAATCTTGGTCACCTGTTTATTTTGAAATTCAGAAACTTCTTTGTTCTATGTAGTTGCATTTGTTTCTCTTGCTTCTACTTGTTTGGTTAGTGGTGTTAATCTCAAGATGCCTTGGCTTCAATGTCATAGAGTACTTTGCAGATGTTTTCCTATGTGCCTTATGGATTAAGTTCTGATATTGAGGTCTTTAATCAATTTTATCTGACACTTGTGCATGGAATTATATAGAGGTTCAAGTTATTTTTTTTTTTTGCATGTAGCTGTCCAGTTTTTTTCCAGCAACCACTTGTTAAACAGGGCTTTCTTTGCTCTAACTTCATATTTTTTGTTCCATTGCACCAGTGATAATATATTTGAAATTGTCTTTCAAATACATGTTTTTCAATAAAAGGATGTCTTTCAACTGTATTCCATTGTTCTGAGCATATGCCTTTATTTCTGTGTCATGCCGTTTTAATCACTACTACTTTGTAGCTACAATTTGAAGTTGGGATGATGCCTCCCATCTATTTTTTCCAAGTATTGCTTTATTTATTCATGGGTGCTTACTGTTCCTCAATTTGACTTCCAGGAATGTTTGATCAATTTCTTTGAAAAAATATCATTGGTATCCTTATAGGGACTGTACTGGATCGAACAATGCTTAGAGGATCTTGCTATTTTGACAATGTTGATCCTCCTACGAGCAGAGGCGTTTCATTTCCCCATGTTCTATTTAATTTCTTGAAGTAGCATTTTGCAGTTTTTTTGTACTGAAGTCCTTTTTAATATTTCTCAATATACAACCATAAGATATGCAATTACAAAGATCTTCATAAAATGTCTCATATTTGGGTTTTGATCATATAGTGTTCTAGCACTCATCCTCTCCATCAGTGCCCCATTTCCCACTACACCAATGTCCCTTAATTACTCCTTTCTCCCTAGTTCTGTTCCTATGGCATGCTCTTTATTTTTTTCACTTTCTCTCTCTCTCTCTCTCTCTCTCTCTTCTCTTCCCTTCCCCATTGTGGATTACAATACACAAAGAGGCCGTCATGTGTATCTTTTTTTTTTTTGCTTTTTTTGGGTCGCACCTGGCTAATGCCTCGAGGGTTACCCTGGCTCGCCCTCAGAAATTACCCTCGGCGGTGCTCGGGGACCATGGGCACCCGGGTCGAACCTGGGCCGGCACAGGCGGCCACGCAAGGCAAACGCCTTACGCAAAGTTCTAGGTTGTTAATCATTCTTCAACAATTATAGCACAATGTTCCATTCTCTGTCTGACCTAGCCTCTGACTCCTAACACATTTGGGTGATCATTTCCACCTTGGATAAGACCTCCCGATCCATGCTCTCTTGACCTTGATATTGGTATCATAATATTGTACAAGTCCTTATGTCCTTAGTTGTTGATTCCAAGGTACTTAATTTTGTGAGCGCATAATTGTGAACAGAATTTTTAAAAATATTACTTTCTTCTTTTTCATTATTTGAGTACAGGAAAGTCAATGGATCTTTGAAGTATTGATTTTGTAAACTTGTAAAGTAGCAACCTACAAACTGTCCTCACATAAATTTCTGACTTTTCTATATGCAAGTAACAAAATAGAAGAGAAGAGAATTCAAAATTATCATTCACAATTCAGAAAATCAAATAACTAGGAATCATTAGCTCTATTTCTGAAATGGTTCATTTTAAATTTATTTTTTAAAAAATTCTCCTATATCACAATTGCAAAGCTGTCCATGATTGAGTTTCAGTCATATAATGTTTTAGCACTCTATCCCTCTCTATCAGTGTCCATTTACCACCCACCAATGGCCCCAGTTTCCCTCCCTCAACCTCACCTTGGCTCTATGGCAGGTACTTCTCTCTCTCTTTCTTTTGCACATTGTGGTTTGCAATGGCTACAATGAGAGGTTATCCTGCTATCCCTTTACCTGCTTTCAATACTCAGCCCTAGTTTAGCAGCACCATATCCAACTATCCTTGGCAGACCGAGCCTTCTCATTTTATGTAACCTCTGCCCGCCACACACTTGAGTTATATTTCAACACTTAACAGGTCCTCCTGGACTCTGTTTTTGCTTAGCCTTGATATTGTCTCATATACATTTATATTCCACAATAAGTGCTGTCATTATATATCTGTTCTTTTCTTCTGACTACTTTTACTCAGCACGATAATCTCCACGTCCATGACTTCATTTTTTCCTGAGAGCTGTATAGTATTCCATTATGAAGATAAGTACCATAGTTCTTTATCTAGTCTTCCTTCTCGGTCAGTCAGGCTGGTTCCAAATTCTCGTGATTGTGAATAGTGCTTTCAGTGAATATATAAGTGCAAATGGTGTTTCTGTGTGTTTTATTGCTTAGTGAAATGGGTTTAACTTCTATTTTTTTGAGAATGTGCACACTGTTTTCCAAAAATGGCTGGACCAGTTGACATACCTGGCCACAATCAGTACATGAGAGTCCTGTTCTACTGCATTTGGGCCAGCACTGGCTGGCTCTTTACCATTTTGGATTTGTGCCAGTCTCAGTGATGTACATGATCTTAGAATCAACCAATTTATAAAGCTGAAAAGTATAAAACAATACTACAAAAATTAGGACACAAAGAAATGGAACAATATTTCTTATTCATCGATTGGAAGAATTAATTTCAACAAAATGATGAGGCTGGCCAAAGTATTATACTAATTTGATGCAGTTCCTATAAAAATATCCATGATGTTTTAAAAACACATTAAAACATGCTGTTGATATTTGAAGGAGTAATAAAATATCCTAAAAGTCAAAGCAACCTGACTGAAAAAGAAGTCAGAGTCTCCTTTCCGCAATTTTAAGCTATGCTATGTGCAATCGTGGTAATCAAACAATATGCCGGGAATGGGCGCACAGATTGTATGACCATTGTAATGGAATTGAGACTCCAGAGATGGATTCTCAGGTAAATGGACAGTTTATCTTTGACAAACGGGTAAAAGGTATGAACTTGAGCAAGTATAGAACCTCAACAAATGGTAAATGGTCTTGGGAAAACTCACCAGTCACAAGCAAAAAAAAGCTAATAAAACTGTGACCACTTTTTAAAAGTAAAACAGATTTTATTAGGGAGGTTTTAGGATGGGGTAAGGAGTAGGGAAAGTGAGGGAAGAGAGTACACATCTCAAGAGGGGGAGATGCGGCTGCCCGCAGTAGGGCAGAGAGCGAGCAGGCTCTGTGAATTACTTTTTTAAACACTCATGTACAAAAGTCAAATAAAAATGATCAAAGACTTTGATATAGGATCTGAATCTGCAGATTTTATTGGTAAATATCTGGTTATTGATTTGAATATTAAACTTATCAAACATAATAATACTCAAACAATAATGTTAGGATAAAATGTAATGGATTAAAGGAAGGGAAGCAGAAATGTGTTAATAGGCAGCTATATCCTCTATCCTGGGCCCTTTGAACCTACATGCATAAAAACTCTGGCACTCAGCTGACGTGGAATTGATAGGAAATTGTGTAACCTGGTAAAGGTGAAAATAGTTGGGGGGTGGAATCATCTTCCCCATTCCTTTTGGTCAGCATGTTAGTTTCTTAAATATTTCCACTGCCATAAACCCCTAAACTGGGAGCTAAGACAGAGCCCCTCAATGAATCATGAGTGCTACTGGTGAGGAGATCCTTTGGGGAAATTCTTTATGAAGGTAGTTCCTGTTCTCAGAATCCCTGTCAGTCAGCATGTATGATTTTGTACGTACTGAGAAACAATTGGACTAGATCAAGTTTTGTGACTGTACCACTCCCTTCTTCATCCTAAAGCTGGGGAAGCAGGTCTATAAAGAATTTCTGTTGTTGAACTACTTCTCATCCTTGATATTTGAGTTCGAATCATTTTGGGAAGATCGGTTAGTTTGACTTTTTGAGTTAATCAGCGTCTTTGGTGCTTTTTAAGAATCCTATTTAATCTGGAAATCAAGATTGATGTGGGTTTGAATTTAGGACTGGGGTTTGATCCACCTCTGTTGTGGAAAATGTAGAACTTAGGACAATTATAAAATTCTTTGTTTCTTTGATCTTGATAGATGCTTAATATTCCCAGTTGGAAAAAGAAATTAGTGGAAAACT